>MJUU01053371.1:102396-122280 GCA_002080025.1 Modiolus philippinarum
ATTATTTTTTAACCCAGGTGCTGATGTCAAAGATTTTCTTAGCATAGACCGGGCCAGAAATCCAAACCCCATCCCTGAAAATCAAATGGTCCGTGGCTTACTGGGTCGTTTATACCAACTTCAGTAATGTATCTATTGTACTTGTTGTAGAAGCTGGCAACATGGTAATTTATATTTCCTTCAAGTACAACTAGATTCAAAATTTGTATGAAATGTTCTATTTCTTTTCAAAAATACACATTGGTTACATTAAGAACTACATGTACAAAAACACAACTTGTTGGAGTAATGGAGAAAAAAAACAGTATTTGCGTTTACTTTATCTACATTCCGAATTTTTCGTGTTAGCTTAATTAAGTTCTATGTGAATCAAATAACAAACCTGATTGAACAGGGGCGAACCCAGAGTGCTGCTCATGAGGGGGAGGGGGGGCACAACATAAAAAAAATTATAATATTTTACGAGTTATCAGTGTTAGTTCAAAATAAATACAAAATTCTGCATCCAACTGTGGTGAGAAGTACAGTTATAGATAACGGGGTTACCAGCTGTGCTGGGATGATCTATTTCTTCAAGAATAAGAATATATGCATTAATTAAATGAAATATCCGGTTTATACACTTTTTTCATGAATTCATATTTTTCTGTACCACTTAGCTGCTTATTAAGAAAAAGGGCCTATGACAAAGCAAAACCTTGAAATATCATTAACAGGGGGTAATAACACGAGATCATCTCTCTGAGAGAACGGAGCCAATGTATGTACAGCCCAGATTCCTATGAGTAGAGCCCGGAGCCCTAGTGTTGGAATCGGAAGCCTTTGTTTTAAAGCCCGGGTCCTTGGTTTACAGCCCGGAGCCCTAGTGTTCAAACCCGGAACCCTGTGCTGTAGCCAAGATCTCCATGTTCACAAAATGTCGGAGCCTGGGAGTTAAGAGCCTATGTTATTCCCTTGAACTGAAAGTTTTTGGCAATTCTCTTGTTAAACAAGAATTTCAGGAGATCGTGACCTAAGCAAAGAAATAAAAGGACTTTAGAATAGTAAGATTTTGACTTTATATTCCTAGTTCAATTATTTTAATGTGTTACTGTTTAGAAAAAGGTAACATTACGCCATAATAAAAAATATCCTAGATTCTCATCCCCTCTCGCTCCGATTTTTTTACACGCGCGGACAAAATTATTTTGATTTTTTTGGGCAAATTTTGGTACATTTCTTATATAATTAAAGCATTTTTCACAAAATGATAAAAATATAAAATGACATTTGCCCACCCACCCAAAATTTTGAGAAAAAAATAGATGAGAATCTATGAATCAGCTTATTCTGGCAGTAAATGAGTTTTATGTATGATCGGTACTAATAACACATAAATTGCCGAAGTGGTAAGAATTGCTGAATGTAACAAAAAGAAAAGAAGGGAAATATATTATAAAAACGTTGACAATTACGAAGTCTTATTTTACAGTTCTTCAACTTACTTTAATATTCACTAAATTAGAATTTCGGTACGTGAATATTAAACTGTCATTAATTTGTCAAGTCGTGACAGTGTACCCTGAATATGACATTTTTAATAATTTGTTTTATTAAACATACTAAATAAACAAACCTTTACTGTTTGTTTTGTTCAATTTGAAAAGAGGGGGACGTGCTCCTTTGGCCCCGCTGGATCCGCCACTGTTTAAAAATTTTTTATGAAGTCTTTTCACCTGTTTCCATTGAAAAGTTTTTGTATGATGGAACTTTATCAATAAGTTATATAATAGACATAGACGTTTCATATACGTACAGCTTAGTGAATAGTCATCTTGTCAATTTTCTTCCTATTTTTTTTGAAGTAGGGGGCGGAGGGGGTAAAGGTTCTATAATATACACAAGTAAACATCATGTTTCTTTTTTTTTTTAATTTTGTAAAAAAAATATTTCCAATAGGAAAAGTGACTCAATTTAACAAATGTTACCAAAAATTACCCTCTACCCTCCCCTGCAATTTCCTCGTGCATGTATTACCCTGGGGTTAAGAATATTAAAATGTGTTTTGGCAAAAAATATTTCATTATACAGACAAAACTTACGTTTTTCTCTCTTCTTCGTTCTTCTTTGATAAGGTTTAGAGGTTAAACAGTATTCACCGACATTTTTTTTACTGAATTTAATGCCCTTTCGATTCACTTTGAAAAATACCTATACCACAATTGAAGTTTATCTGAGTATTAGATATCGGTTAAAATCAAACTTGTAGAACAACCTTATCCAAATAATTCTTCATTGATACTGAGTGAACTTTCGTTCATTAAGACATATATAGTACGAAGATAACAATGCAGTGATTAGATAGGCGATAATCCTTATAATCTCTTGATTACATGAACGTCTCAACAATGGTTTAAGTAAGAGAAACAATGGCCAAGTGTGAATTCATGATAAACAATCAACTCGCCTCCGGCTCGTGGATTCTTTTTCATGAATTCACACTTGGCCATTGTATCTCCCTTACATAAACTGTGTTAAAGTAATAACTGAGGAGATATGAAGTAAAAAATTAGGTCACCGATGATATTTTTGAAAAAATGGTGAATTTCCCCTTATTATTCCTAAAGAATTATCTTCCCTTAATAATTTTTTAAAAAGTGAAATAAATTGAACACTCGCAGCATAAATAAATGTTGCTTTGATTTTATCTTTTATCAATGAACTATTCAAATTCATTTTTAAAACATTTTAATTTGCAAATTCCAATTCTCATCACATGAGCAAGATGGATGCGCAGTTTTAGACATCCCGAACCGACTTAAGTATAGAATAGAATAGAATAGAATAGAATATATTTTATTTTTCTAATTAGAGGGCCCATAAAGGCATACAAATCAAGATTTCAAACATGCAACAATTTTCAATGATTAAAAACAGACATAAAGAAAACAAACACCAGACACGTTGAGAACCAGCTGTGACCATTACGTAAAATATTGATATAAACACATAAGTAACTTAAAATTAAATAAAATACGTTTGAAACTACTGAGGGGACATATCGAAATAAGTCTTAGCTCAAATAAATTTTGCTTTGCTTTCTCTCCTCTTATCTGAAAAATATCATCAATGTATTTGCAGAGAGAAATGATAAAGTTTGTGTCTTCATTATTCATTATCCAAATAAATGAATTCAACTGGTTAAGTGGATTAAAACTTGGATATTTAATAATTAAATCTTGTAAAAAATTATTACGACATATTTCATATAGAGGGCATTCTAAAGTAAAATGCACCTCGTCTTCAACAGTACTAAGATTACAATACTGACAGAGCCTTTCACCTCTGGGTATGGATTCAATTTTACCCATATCGTTCATTTTCCTTTCATGACGACCAGTTTCAATTCTTAAGGTTTTGTTACTTAATCTAAACTTGGCCAAAACCTTACGATTATTGTACTGTAGAATAGATATGTAATTTTCTATTTCAAAATGAAGATTTGAATTTGAAATATGTACTTAGCTTACCTTTATCTGTTAAATCGACGATCTTATTTCGCTCCATGTGTCTAAAAAGTTTTTAAGACGTTTTTTCAAGGAGACTTTAAATCGTACTTTATTCCATCCCTTACAGGTTTTAAGTGATTATCTAATTTTTCACTGAAAAAGCACAGGTTTGAATACCATGAGTTTTGTCTTTTGTTGATGTCATGTAAGAGTTTATATTCTATAAAAGCATTTTTTAATCTGTTGGTGCTTTCTATACCAATAAATAAAAAACTGTTTCAACATATCAATATATAATGGGTATCGCCCATGTCAGTAATCACTCCAATATTTGTTCACAATTTTGTTACTCCCAAAATATATTTGCTAAATTTGAAATTTAATTTCTCAATCTCCCATTCCTTGAAAATGTCAAAGAGGGAAAGATGTCTTCTTTTGGGTGTTATATTAATAATACTCCCATTCTCACACCCATATAGTATAATAGGTTCAATACAATGATCAAATAAATGTAAATAAGTTTTGACACTGGGATTTGAAGATTTCAAATCTCTATAAATTTTGAAACATGCTGATACAATTGTTTTCTTGCTTCATTAAATTTTCCAGTATTTTCTATAATCAAACCCAAATATTTATAATATTTAACACATTCTAATTTCTCGTTTCCTATTATAAAATTATCTGTTATAACTCTACCATTGTTATTAAAAATAATTACTTTTGATTTATTAATGCCGATATCTAAACACCACTCATTACAGTAATCATATAAAATATCAAGCTTATTTTGAAGTATATTTCTGACTAACATGGTTCAGAATCAGTCATATATGTGAATTGAAAGGAAATTTATATTTTACTTTAATAATTTACGAAAGTATATGGAGTAAATGAACATGAGACCACTACACAAATGTTAACTCCAACTGCAATAATATTAATGAGCTGTATGGCCATTTCGGAAATTAATTCTTCATCAGCAGCACTAGAACCTAAACATAGGAAATCCATAATTTCAAAAAATGTTTAAAATGCATAAAAATAAACGAAATCCGAATAATCAGTAATATTAAATATAGCTGAGGACAAAACTCCGATGGAGGGAGTTAAACCTTAGGTTTTAAAATTTACATAAATTTAGATAACAGTAATTGAACAAAGTGTTCACATGAAATATTATCTCATGTACAAGTACGCCATATCTAAGAAAAATAAAGAGCATTCATCTCTAACATTTTTATCAAATACTCCAGACCGGGAAGTAGTTCACAAAAATTGTCTCTCTGTAAATTTGTAGACCTGTCATCTCCTCAAGTAAACAAGATGTGTGATGACACAGCCACGGTAAAAAAAATTACAAATTTCTAACATTTGCGGTATATTTTACATTTCACATACTATGCATCTTATGCTTCAAGAATCACTGCATGGTACAGATATATGAGAAATACACAATTGTCGTTGGTTAATTTATGAACATTGTTTTAAAACCAACTCTATCTGATAGTCAAAACTGTATGATGATAAAGAAAAAATTCTAGACTCCCTAAAAGGGCATGGGCGGAAACAAAATTTAGGAGTATTATTAAATATATATGTATAAACCATGATTTCTGTATGGCCTTTTTCAGGATCCACTATTTTCAAGTTTTTAAGTAGGGAGAAAATGGACTTTTCATTATATTTTTAGCTCGCGTGTGATTTGTACTCACTGTAAAATAAATATATGGGGCACTTGCAGGAGTATGTATTACTTTTAGTATTTTCATTTCGTTAAATTTCAAGATCTTCGGACACGCGTTAATTAGCATTTGAAGTTTAATATAAGGGTGGTTACCATTTGGTATTCTTTTAGGGTGATTTGTTGACAGTTTTGTTTTCATACGAAAATGATTCCTGAAAGGAACCTCAGAAAGAATGCATAAGAAATAAAAATTCGATCGCATTTGAACTTTAATTCTGCAGAAATGCTACACAGGGCGGACATAAAAATTTGCACATGGATTAACAGGGATATTGGCAATCCGTATACACATTTTGGTAAAAATCTAAAGATGGTCTTTTTGGGGATCCACTTTGAAAGACGGACACTAAATTGATTTTTTATGCCGATTTGTGCTCTGTATGTGTGTCTATACGTTCACCTGGGACAACCTCCGTTGTTGTCAGATAAATTCGAAATATAGGAATGAAAAATATTAGTATTTTTGTCATTGGAAATAACTTTTATAACTATGCATCTATGGTAAACAATCCAAAAAGTAATATTTCTACCTCATTTAAACGAGAGCTCATTTTCTATTATTCTATTTTAACCACTTCCCCGCCTACTCGATCAGTTCATACTATCTATTCAAGAGTATATAATTGTTTTTGGGTACAGATCACAATGTCATGGCGTAGGAAATAGTTCGGTATTTGGCGACTTTTTATCAGGTTGACCGCCTAAGATAAAAAATTGAGGAAACGAAGCTTCCATATATATTGGAAACTGAAATTCCGTTCCCAAGACTATGAGTTGAAAAAATCCCTGCGTCGAGAGTTATCGTTCTTGGAAATATACGCAACTGGACACACCAATCTTTCAGAGAAGATTTCTAAAATATGTGTAAAAAATAAAGCATATGAATATGTTGCTTGATGGCCATTCGAATGTGTTGATGGTAAAATCGAAATGAAGAAAACAGAATAACAACAGTTTTACTGGAACTACTGGTACGAAACTAAAGACATATAAAACCATTCGCAATACCGCAGTGAAGAAAAGGGTCATGATAATAACCGAGAACTTACGAATGAATATGCAACCATGACAACGATAAAGCAGATCAATATCGTTACGCAAGAATTTTGAATATATTTGTTTATTTACACTATTTTACAACGTATACACAGTCATGCGGTATAGACAAGACGGAGGGGAAGGTTCTATCAGCAAAATAAATATAGCTTTACTGTAGTAACTTTGCGACGGTTGTTTTCACAGATAAATAAAGATTACATGATCATTGACATTGCGACAAGTTGCTATTGTAGACGTGCTTCCATTGCTCATAACATACGTTCAGGACTGACATTTATTTATCGAACGTATCCATACAATCCATTTACAAGGAATCCAATTACGAGTTACAAAGTCTTACCTTGAAGCAGAGCGGTGACAATGCTCACTCCTTTGTCCCAAATTTGGACTCCTGCTTGGGGACTGCATCTTGTTATATATATACCGATTGCACATTTGCGGGATCGCTCATTATTTTAGCCAAACAAGGAGTAATCTGGTACAAAACTGGTTCCAAGACGCTGATAGACGAAGATAGCAAGTTCTTCATTTCCATTCAAGTTTCGTTTTTGTGGGTTGGAGATGTTCTTCGTGGATTTCTTTGTTAGTTGAAAACGACTTTTTACCCGTATGTTGAATAACAACGTAAGATTCGTTGGTAAAAAACATCTGTCCCTTGCTCCAACGTTGGATGATGTCATTTTTCCTCCGATTGACCCCAGATGACCTCGTCTTACTGACGACGAGTCAAATCCGGATTGGAAACAATGCGCAACCCATGTATACTGACGTAAATTTGACCAAAAACTTTCCAAATAAAATGGCATTATGCTTTCTAAAAACATAATGCTCAAATGATTGAGAAAATTCGTCAAAACAACAAGCGTCTGCTATCGTGACGCCGGAAATATACTTCCAGGATCGATAACTGCAAAAATCAAAGGGCTTGAAGTACTGTGACTGGGAGTTGCGTCAGAGTGTAACATTGCCTGATAAACTCTGTTGGAGTTATATAAAATATATGCAAATATGAACAAATTGTCACGTAAAGAAAATATTTTTTTTCAGTGGAACTTGATCTTCATTCCATTATAAAAGACCTATTTTTTAGAAATTCTTTTTTTTTTCAATTTTATTTTATTAATATAAAATATTTGAAATTGAATCAATCAAAAAATTATCAATAAATGTTTTTTTTATTAATGGCAGGAATTTCAGGGCAAGTGCATAATTTAAGGTCTAAAATTTGAGAATTGGAAGCAATGTAGAAATATGTGTTATTCTCTGCATATAGTCAATTAAAAGCTTTATCTCTCTAGCTGATATAAACTAGTAATAATAATAATACTAGTAACTGCTGGTAGAGGTTGTTAATCAGTAGGGAAGAGTGGGGACGGGTATTGTTAAACCGTCTAAATCATGGACAAAAACAAAGGACCCAAGAATTCCAGTCGTGCATTTAGGTACAAACTAACAACTTGAATAAAATGGATAACCTTAGGCATCCTACCCCATGTTCAGTGTATCTGGTAATTAGTGTCAAGCAATATTAAGTCAGTATTATAAGAGCGGCGATAGCAAAAAAATGTATAAAATAACATTAATGATATTAAATTAGCTAAGTTGAAGTTAGTATCATTATTTCGTAACAAGCCCTTGTGTTCAGTGCAGATAAAATTAAAACATTGGGAATCCAGAAATCGTAAGATATATGAAAGCTGATAGACATGAAGTTAAGTATCAAAGCAGTGTAATTTTTGCTTGGGAATCATATTTGTCGTATTATATTAACCAAACCCTTTTATGTTGGCGATATCTTTCAATAATGATCAGAGCTTCTTTCCATGTACGGACTTCTAAACACAAATTCATTTCTTTAATTATGTTTAACAATCTTCAAATACTATAGTTTTGCATGAACTGTGTCGTAGTGTTTCGTCTTCATTGGCGGACAAACCTGTTTACTTGATTTTTACCACACAAACAATAATCTTTATTTGATCTTTACCTTTGAACACATGCAGCGTAAGGGAAGTTAATCCTTGTTACATATGAATTGTCCAATGCAAGCCTAACCTTGACTGCACTATGGTCCGTTAATACCGCGGTTTGTCTGTTAAAAAAACTCCGTGGCGAATGGCACACAGGCACTTGTTTCAGAAAAAATACCCCGGAAGGTATTTTCTGAAACAAGTGCCTGCGGAATGGCACCGCAGCTGATAAAGTCTTCAAAAAGGGATTCCAATTGAGTTCCGTAAAAGGGGTTCCAGTCAATTTTTCTCCAGTTTTTAATGAGTGTGCCTAAATTTTGCACAAGATTTTTTTAGTTTTGCAGAAAAAATGACGGGGTCCATCCCGGAACACCTCCTCTGTGTCATCCGTTATACATTCCGAACTGTCCTGAGTGGTCAGCGGACCATCTTGTCTGGCTTTCCTTTGAATGAAGCCTTCTTAAACCGTATAGAAAAAATTGACGGCCACAAATAGTTTTAGGAAAATAAGGTTTGTAAAATATTGTTTTACTTTGTCAGTACTTTTGGGTAAAGATTGAATAATTTATTAACTTTTTTCAATAACTATTCTGCAGGGAAATGATTACCCATGGCTACGCCAAAGCAAAGGTGCAGCTTTAAAGTGAAGTAAAACTTGAAAGATATATATATTTTTTAATTAATTGGGCCAAGAACATACTGTCCATTATGTTGTAAAAACCAATGCCAAACCCTATCATGTTCACTTACTTTGAAAAATCGGTAGAAAACAATTTAATCCATCCCGTCAGTAGTACAATGTAGTTGAAATTTAGGAGACGTTGCTCAGGGGGTTGCTGCATTTGTAAGTGATAAATATGTCGGGTAGAAATATGTCCTGGGGGCAGATATTACAAGGAAACTAAAGTTCATAGACAGACATTCCTCGGAAAATGAATCCGGGAGGACAGGTATTTCTAGGAAAATATGTCCTCGGTCAACTATTCCTAGTAAAATAAATGTGCGGACATATCTTCCTATGAGATTTATTCCTTCTGGACAAATTTTCATGATGGAAATATTTTACTGGTACACTTTATATGAAAAAGACATTACAGTTTTAAATGTTTTCACTTTATGTCTGTATTTCATATTTTACGTCTCCTCCCCCTTGCATAAAAAATATCCCAAATGTGATTGTACTATAATTACAAGCTTTGACAACGCATAACACAAGGAGGTACAGTTACATCACATTAAGCTGTATAACCGGGTGGATCATTAGTCGTGCTTTAAAAAGGGTGGTTCAAGTTGGGTTTAAGGAGAGTGTAATTCTAGTGATTTTTGTTGTTGATTTTTTTGCGTTTAATTCAGCATGATTTTTTTCATAAAAAGGAACTCCATAAGCCGGATCCTCCCCTTTTGTTCTACCAATGCTGTGTCATCCTATTGTCCCTGAGTAAACACTGACAAAGGGAAAAGCCTTTCTAAAAGTCCTACAGTGACAACATTTTTTCACCGAGTGAATTCAGCTTCGCTTCCACATAGGTTATACCTATCCTCATATTCTGAATGCTCATAATTTAAGAGGTGTGTTTTTACTAATGATCTGAAGCGATTTGTTCATGTTTGAGTAGTTAATACTACAAATATTCATACACCACGGTTTCCCCAGTATCAGGCGGACATATTATTGATTGTCTATTAATTGTATAATAGCTGTGCCTGTAATTTTCTACCTTTAAATGGACTGTTTTCGTTTTTGCGTGAACTGCATTAGAGGTTCACGCCTATTACATTGGATATTTAATGATTGCATGCATGGGCCATTCGGAATATTTCCGGTACTTGAATACCTCTATATTCTCTATTGATGTTAATGCTCTGGATTAACGGGATCGTCTGAAACTTGGCATTTTACGCTTAATGGGTTTCTGCATTGATGATCCATAAGGGACTGTCTCAAACTGGACATGTTACACTAATTGAGATTAATTACCCTAGCTAATCTCATTGGTAATAAATTCAGCCAATCTGACCTCTAAATTTAATGGTTCGACTGGAGTAAAATTCTCTCATTCCATCAGTAAATAATTATCTATTTTATCATTTTGTTTATAGCCAAGTTAACAATGATTATTCATGTACAAAAGTTTATATGATAACTTATATTACAAAAAGCAGAAAAAATTGACACGTGAAAACTCCGAAGAAGAAACTAAATAAATTGCTTATATCTTAAAAGATATATTTACATTGTTTAACTATTTTAATACATTGTTTGTATTATAATATAATCAGATGGTAGAAAAAAATCAGTTGTGGAGATAGAATTGCTAATATATAAGAATGTTACACAGTTAATATGAAAATTAGCATAGACATATTTAAATATCAAAATAGAATTAAAAACATAAAGAAGAGATTTGCATCGTAAAAATAAGGCTAGGAAATTTCGAAATAAATTGCTTTTATCTCAGAATTGATGGAAATATAAACTATAATGTTCTAAGCTTTATTAAAAAAAATATTTTTTAGATGGAGACCTAGAGAAATAAAAATAGAAATACATTTGTAGAGTCTTAAAAGGCAACAAAGTCCTGTTTATATAACTTCTGAAATATTCAATTCTCCTCTTTATTTGTCAGTAAATTAGATAATATTTCCACCATCTTTTATACTCTACCCGTAAATGATAAAGGAAAATAACTCACCGCCGAGTGAAAAGGTTAAAAAGGCGAGTTTGGACCCAACAGTGGGGAATTTATCTTGGCTCATCAATCCAAGTGCCTCCGCCGTTTTACTGGTTTTTTTTATATAAACATTGTATGGATACATTGTTTGAATGCGTGTAAAATAACAAAATACCGAGGTTACTGTGAATTTAGGTTCTGCATATGCGCATTTCGACATCTTATGTCTCATCAGTGCAGATAAACTCGAAACATTTGGAAAACCATGAACCGAAATGTGTGTAATAGCTGATAGAGAACAAATGACTAATAGGAACTAAATAGGAAAGCCAAGATCAGCTAAGGACAGAGCTATGCAAGAGGGAGATACTCCTTAGGTTTCAACAAAAGTTTCGTAAATTTAGATATTGCAAATTTTCAAATAAAGTCGGTTTTTCGGGCCAGCACCGAAGTACTGGCTACTGGGTTGGTGAATACCCTCGGGGACTAACAGTCTACCAGCAGTGGCATCGGCCCAGTGGTAACAAGTAACAAAATACCGAGGTTACTGTGAATTTAGGTTCTGCATATGCACATTTCGACATCTTATGTCTCATCAGTGTAAAATGTTGACATATTTATAAAAAAAAATAATGGAATTGAGATTTATATAAATAAAAGTTGTTTTTCTAGTATATGAATCGTTGGAAAATTTAATTTATATGTTAAAAACAAATACAGATTGATACATAGATATATATGCGTGAGAAAAATAGAGATTATACATTTCTAGTAGGGCAATCAGTTACCACTTCCACACTGCAAGAGAGACGAACTTCAGTATACATAAACAAAGTGAAAGTATATGGAGTAAATGTACACGAGACAAGATAACAATATATACAGGAAACCAAATTTAACGGTGGATAAATTTCCAAATAAATGCCGAAGCAATTGACATAGAATCCTAAAATCCAAAAAGACATGGCAACGCAAGGATGATAAACAATAAGACAACAAAATCAACGATGAGGCAACACACAAGTAAAAACCAGTACAAACGCCATAAAAATAAGGCACTTACAGTCTAACCCCTAACAAACAGAGATATCATCAGGTGATCCAAAGAAGGTAAGCATGATCTGCTCCACGCGTGGTACCCGTCACACTGCTAGTTGTTGACATGGTTTTGAAAATTTGGTCACTTTGCAGATTGATTAATGGCATTTTCTAACTCCTAAATCATAAATAACAATAAGTCAGTAGCACGAGTGAATTTCTCTAACTCTCATTATGTTGAACGATTGAAAATCTCTTTAAAAGCAATTATTATTATCAGTGTGGAGACTACCACAAAGACTAGATTTCTTATTTGACGAAAACAAATAACCTTGAAATGGAGACGGATAGGTATGTAAAGAAGGCCTTATGGGTGGGTTCTTAAGTAAAAACTTGACAAAGCTTACATGACAACTCATCTTTGGAGATGTTTGCATTAAAATCTCAAGCTCTGATGATTCTACATGTACAAGATTAGTGATGAATATAGAAAGATACTGAGGCGACAGTCCAAACAAATTCAAATTTTTAAAATAAAAAGTTAATTCTATGAACAATAAATTTGTGACTGTAAATGATATATATTCTGCTAAAATACCACTCCACCTCCAGCTTTTACAGGTAAATGTCGCTGAATCGATAAAATAAAATGTCGCTGAATTTATATGTTTTTCGTCGCTGAAATCATAATGTCGCTGAAATGAAAAAAGTGGGAAATGTCGCTGAATTTATCATCTCCGATAATAAGTCATATCTAAGATCATTTCTTTTATCTATTTCATCCGTCCTTGGAAAAACCAACATTCTCATATAGTTTAATTTAAACAAGAAGTTTTTTCATCAAGTTAATACATTCTACGGTTCACGTATTTCTTTTCTTTTTTTAAAGAAAGCAACTTGTTCAATTATTCAACATTTATTTTATCTCTCTCATGAGTATGTATGATTGAAATTGACAAGTAATATGTTTATTTCATATTTATATGCTTTATGTTTTCTTTCATCTATTTTTGTCTTTAAAGTTGAAAATTTAATCTTTTCTTTTGTACCTTTTCAAAAAAAATTATTTGAATCTGTATTTATCTAACGTTAACTATCGCACTTTAGTTGCAGTTTTGGGCCGGAGCTAGAATAGCTATACTTCCCTACTTTACGGGCCAGATTAATAATTACTCTGTACCCATTCAAAATGTAATTAGTCTGAAATAGACTGTTTCGAAGGACATTATAGTGTCCACACGAGCATGAATTCCACACAACGTTAATTACTATTTTGGTTTACTTAAAATTTCTGTTACTTTTCTGATTCTATTTGTTGTTTATTGTTGTAAATTAGTAAATAACTGTTGAACTGTTTTGATTTTTTTTTTTTTTGTTGTTGTTGTTGTTGTTGTTCAGTCATGAACTGATAGTAGGCATCCTGTGTATTCGAATCTGGGGCGAAGTATTGGCCACTGCACATCTCGGGGGGTCAAATCTGGTCGATCACTGACCCCTTCCTGTTACAATTGTAAATAAGTATTAAATTGTCTGATATAAATAGCGCAAATGAGGTGTATTTTTAAATTCTTATTTAGAATATGTTAACAGCATGAAATTCGATTAGAATAAAATAAAAATAATAACTTTGTATCATCTAGTACAGGTGCAATTTTGCCCCCCCCCCTTTTCCATATTGCTAAGAAACAGTAAGGGATAATGGTGATCCTGAAAGCTTACGACAAGAAGAATCCAAAGAAACGAACCCTATAAAAATATAAAAAATCATAAACGTTAACGCATCTTTTTTGTTTTTGGTTTTGTTTTGTTTTTTTTGTTTTTTTGTTTTCTTTTGTTTGTTTTTGTTTGTTTGTTTGAAAATGACCCTTTTCAAAATTGGACAGGTATGTGAATAATCGAGTTTCCTTGGGAATGGGTTTATCCATATCTTTTCTTGTTTACCATGCATTTAAAATGCATAAAACCAACCGAATATGGCTAAATCAATTTCCACTATCAAATTCTTTTTTGTACAAGGTTATAACACAAAAATGGAAACTCTGAACGACCTATTTATTGAGTTATTTTTACTGACATGCAATGCAGCCTCTTTTGTGCATGTTTAGCATGTTTAGGCTATGGAAAATGTCTTATCAATAATATTAATAGATATTTCCATCAGAATAGCCTAAAATTGCTATTTATGTATATAAAATGTACCTTTCGTTACATTTTACATCATCTGCATCCCATTTAATTACTTGGTTTTCTTTAACAAAAAAGACTATATCAATATTTTTGAAGTTTTTGAGATTTTAGGAAAATAACAATCTCCTCGACCAAATATTTCAAATCATGATTTCACAAATTCAAAATTATCAATTGAACGACGTATTGGTTATTTTATAGACTAAATGCTCCTTACTTTTTAATCTATTGCATGATTCTATTCTAAATAAAGTCGTATTAATGCAATTTTTGCACATACAAAAACATTCCTTGGATAAGTTGGATAATTTGAGGTTGGGTCGGGATGGGGGAGGGAGCCTTAGGACACAGTTATTTACAAAGCAGGTCTTGTATTTAGAAGAAAACTATACTTTTGTGTTGAGCAATACGTTTTAACCTATAAACCAAGTTGCATTTATGACACTTGTTGGAAATTCTGTTGACAAGCTTATTGCAAAGGTTACTTCAGCTTGCAGCACCGCAATACAGTTACATCATTCAGTGAATTTGTCTTTAAGCCTTGAACAGGTTTCTATTAAACCTTGAAGATTTACTCGGTAAACATGTATAGTGTAAACATGAATTCAAAGCCAATTTTATTAGATAAAAGAACCCTAAAACTGAAAATTCACAAAAATTAGATTTTGGTTCCATTAAAAAACCATCACGGTTGGTCAAAATATACACCAGTTAGCTAAATGTATCCTAAAAGCTTCATTGGATCCTTCCTTTAAGGGCTGCAGAAATAAGATGGCACGAGGCAAATTGATGAAATTTCATACCACAGTTTTGCATTTTTGTGGTTTCCACTTTTGACGGTAATGTTCAAGATTGAAATAGTGATACTAATTTTCGAAGTATTTAAAGATATTTTAAGTATTCCAAGTATTTAAACGACATTTAACACATAAAATTTCTTTTTATATGATATTTTAACTAAGAATATGTAGTTTATGCATTTGTGAGTAAACAACAACCTACAGAATTAATAAAGAAAAGAAGTCTGTTTAACTGATATAGGCTGTTTTTTATTTCATAATTATCGTATACAGGAGGACTAAAAGAATTTCAAACAGAGTTTCATAAAATTGCAATTTATGTATATTGACTGAACTTTTTCAATGTATTTTACATCATGTGTAGAACATTTATAACCCATTTTTATTGACCCATAATAAATACTAGTATCTTCATTTCTTTCAAAGTTTTTGAGATTTAAGGAAAAAGGTATCTGCTCGTTCAAATATTTCAAATAAAGCAGAAATTCAAATAATCAATTTGACTACCTATTGACTACTTGATAAGACATATTGTTTCTTGTTTGCAAATTTATTGCATACTTTCAATTCAATTTCATACTTTTATAATTCTCAATACTAAATATAAGTCATATCAGAGCAATTTTTGTGCGTACAAACACATGACTTGGATGAGGTGGATATAAGATCGAGGTAAAGGTTGAAGGGCTTAGGACACAAACTAATTACAAACTAGGTCTTATATCTAAAAGAAAGCCGTATTTGTGCCAAAATCCTTTTGACCTTATAAATATCAGTTTGCAGCATCACAATGTAAATCTCTTAAGCAATTAACAGATTTCAATCAAACATTGCAAATTTGCTCGATAAACATTAAAAACAATAAAACATATTGCAAGCCGATTCTATTAGATAAAAGGGTCCCTTTAGGTATTATACCAATAAAACAAGAAATTCGTATGAGATAGTTGCTTGTTCAAAAAGTTCTGTAGCAAATGTCTCCAGATAGAGCTTATAGCTCAATATGAAGCGAATTAAATGGCAATTATCTGGAAGGAGGTGTGTGTGGTGATCCATTTTCCCTCTAAATCATTATTACTTCAACTGATGCTAACTAGATAGATAATACATAAATTATTTTCATCTCAAATTTACAAGTATTTTTTTTGTCTGAATAGAGTCTCTTTCCAAAGCAGAATACTGTGTCCACACTAGGAAGAAAACAAAATACAAACATGTGAAAACGTGCTAAGAGGGATGCTGTTCGGGCCAAAATTGAACAAATCTTTATGACTGAAATCGTTGACGGTGCATTCATTATGTCCAACTTGTATTTCTGTTCTGTTCACTCTATTATTTTCAGGGGTGTTCGTCTTCTCGGCTGATACACAATATATGAAAACATCAATTCAAGACTATTTTTCCGATACTCGCCACCATTTTGAATGGTTTAGTTTGTACAAACAAAGAGCAAAGGAATATATCTATCAAGAATTCAAAAGATTTGGGTTATCTACTGAATATTGCTCGTTTAATGCATCGATTGAAGATAGAACAGAGAAGAGTATCATTACTGTAAGTTTTAATTTTGCAGCAAGTGAAGAAATATGTTCATTATAAGATGCATGTACACACATGAATCAAATTTAATAATTGATTATTTTTTTTAAATACAAACCAAACTGATTTTTACACTCAAATATTTCACAATTAGTGGAAAAACATTTGAAAAAGAACCGAATCTATGAGAATTAAATATCATATATTTTCATACAAGGCACACATTTCATCTACGACTCTCCTTGTCCTTCCATCACTTTATTTACTTGTTTTACTAAACCCTGCATACGCACTTATTTACCGAGTACATTGTTTATAATACTTTAATCTATATTCCGTTTTCTTCACGACCTTACAACAGTAATTGCTTTTGAGTTTTGCTGATAAAACCTTGAGTAGCTCGTACTGAATACTCTTTCTATCAGGTGATCTTGTGTAAAGACAAAGAAATCATGGTTCCGTTTTGAATTTGCTATGAGGTATGAGCAAAGCTTATTGTTGAAGACCTCATGTGCACTTCATGATGAAGAACAACAATAAAAGCGTTGCATAATTGCTTGGGTTAGAGACTTTTTCTCATGTGCATTTACTCAATATCCTTTCATTATTTATCAATACACCGGACTTTAACGATTAAAAAGTTTAGATTATTTAAATCACATGACTGTTCAGACATTTCATAGAGATTTTTGTTTCTACACTATTTCATTTTTAGCTCCTTTATCACAAAGGCCTTTTCAGTGGTTGCCAGGACTTTGTATACGTACAGCGAACACGACTTTCGAAAAAATCTTCACCAGGGTCTTCTTCATTTTGCTTGATATTTTTATTTATGCCACGATGTCATTAAATGTAATCAGATATCCTGCAGTAAATATAGATAGTGGCGATTCACTGAGATTTTTCAGTTAAATAAAATTCATCTTTTTCATAATCGATGGTCAAATTTCTGAAAGACCACCATTTCAGTTAGCAAAACTTTTAATTTTACATGGATTATGGGGTCGTGGTTTTGATCAGTTATAACTCATTGGTTTAAGGCCCTCCGTTCTATAACTATTACATAGATAACACTTCTTCTAAAGAGATTGTTAATGGTTTTAATGTTCATACGAATTCTTCCTAAGGCCTAGAGTAAATGCAAAATCACATTATATGAGAGTATAACCCCTTCCCTTTCTGGACTCCGGGCTTTGACTTTATTTTTGACGTACTTTGGACTTGACCACTTGAGTCCATCTACTCCATGGACTTAAAAACTCTTTAATTTTGGTCGTACTCTGGATTCAAGGAGGGAGGAGGGTTCTACCCTCATTATTTTCATATCTGTTTATTCCTTTAATTTGTTAAATAATATTATTGGTTATTAATTATGTCGCCCCAGACGTAGTCCGAACGACATATTGTTATTAGTCCGTTTCTTTGTTATTATACGGTTGGGCATATATATGGAATATTCGTATTTTCTGAGCCAAAATTTGAAATTTGGAAATATTATGCACAAAAGTGTGTGAATAAAATCATAATATTTTGCTTTAAACATTGTTTTCGAACTGTGAAGTACGAAAGTGTCATTTTACGAATCTATCAGACCACTCCTTCAACCCGTTCTGAAACCCACTTTTTGGTGAAAATGGAACATTTTTTAAATCAAATATTAGGTGTACAAATATTTCCAAAAAATGCAATTCTCGATGCCTATCGTGTACAAGAATGATTAAAGTGATCATTTCAGTGATTTTTAAAGAATAATTTGAATTTTTTGGGAACAAACAGCCCTTAACTATCTCAGGCATTCTCAACAAAAAATTATTCCATATTTATGACCAAGAGTATATTAAGTCACCCAAACGAAGTTTGGTGACTTATTGTTTTTACTCTGTTTCTTATTAAGTCGTCTAAACAAAGTTTGGCGACTTCTTGTGTTTGTACCGTTTGTTATTGAGTCGCCCAAACAAAGTTTGTCGACTTCTTGTGTTGGCACCGTTTGTTATTAAGTCGACCAAACAAAGTTTGTCGACTTCTTGTGTTTGCACCGTTTTTTCTTATTATTTTTCCGCCTCTTTCCATCATTGTGTCCAACCCAATTCTCAGAAACCGATTGTCCAGTCATAACTTCACAGTAGTGTAGATCACCGCCCAAAGATGTGCATTCGGGTGTTGAAATTTTTAAAATGACCACCATCATTGGTCACTTTGAACTTTGACCCCAAATCTTTTTTATTGGATTAACTCGGAAACTTCCACCTCTTTTTGTGCAGGTGATTACTCAATGATGCCTGGGCAGATTTCAATCATACTTGGTGCAAAGTTAGATCATTATCTGAAGTTGTGCATTCAAGAAAAATTTTCCTCAAACTGGCCGCCATTTTAAATATGGCAGCATGAATAGGAAAAATTCGAATTCGGTCCAATTTCAACTAAAATTGATATTTTCTCAATGATGCATGGACAGATTTCAATCATATTTGGTACAAAGTTGGATTACTATCTGGAGTAGTGTATGCAAGAAAAAAGAATTTTTTTTTCAAAAATGGCGATTTCAATGAAAATTGATTTGTAGGTAGATTTTGTCAGTGCGAACAAGAGGGAATCATCGAATTGGCTGCCAGGGGCGACATCAGCTATTGCTTGCAATTGCAAATCTAGTTATGTCGCCCCAGACGTAGTCGGGACGACATATTGTTTTTGGTCCGTTTCTTTGTTATTAAGTCTCCCAAACGAAGTTGGGAGACTTATTGTTTTTGTTGCGTTTCTTATTATTAAGTCTCCCAAACGAAGTTTGGGAGACTTATTGTTTTTGTTGCGTTTCTTATTATTATTATTAAGTCTCCCAAACGAAGTTTGGGAGACTTATTGTTTTTGTTGCGTTTCTTATTAAGTCTCCCAAACGAAGTTTGGGAGACTTATTGTTTTTGTTGCGTTTCTTATTATTATTATTCTTCCATCCTTCTTTATTCCGGTCGCAATGAACTTGTCCGAACCAGATCTCAGAGACCATAACACCTACAGCTTTGAAACTTTGTATGATGCTAGCCCCATATATCTAGATGTGCAATCAGGAAAATATTTTCCAGGAGGGGTCCATTAAGGGTACATTTCGGGGGCTCAAAAAGGGGTGGGGTTGTCCAATGTTAACCCTATGGGAAAATGAAATTTTGAATGTTTTGCACCATATTTCTCACTGTATCTCAAAAACTTTTAATACTAGCTCAATGAAACTTCATAAGAAAGATGTGTGTCATGTAAGAAAGAGTTCCATGGTATTGAAAATTTCAAAATAACAATGGTTGCCATGGAAACCATGCAAAAAATTGGAAATTTTGAGAAAATTGTATTTTCTGCTTATAATTGTATTTTGATTACAGCAATATGTATTACTTA
>MJUU01053372.1:10545-62250 GCA_002080025.1 Modiolus philippinarum
CTAACACATTGTGTAAGCTTGGGTTGTTAATCTTGACTTCATTACAATAAAAGGTTTGCCACTTCCTCGACCGCAGCAATAAAGCTTCAAACCAAGTTTGAAATAATTCCCACTTATAGAAGCGAAGTTAACTGTGGTGAAAAATTTTCATTAGTATTGTGAGTTATTGTAAAACTTGAGACATATCGGAAAAGAGAATACAATAAAACGACAGACCTGAAAATTGCTGACATGTTACAACTAATAACTCCATTCCCAATCACGCAAGTAAACTCCGTCGAATTTTTTTTCTATAGTGGGTTAAAGTAAAACTTCAACATATTGGCAAACAGGAAGGGGTTATACAACTGTCATGAAAATGCCTTACAACTAAAAACTCATCATAATTGAGTTTCAGACCAAATCTGAAATCATTCCAACTTATACAAGCTGAGAAAACTTACGATAATTTTCATTCATAGTTAAGACATGGTTAAAAATCAAAGAATCGGTAAACAGGAAGTCCATGCATATAAGACTTTAAATGGCTTACATGTTACAACTTAATATTATAAAAGAACCAGACCAAATTTCAAATCATCTCTACTCATACATTTTAAGTAAACTGCAACAAAAATTTCTCAACCATACTGGGCTTCAGCACATCGGCAAACAGGAAATAGTAATATGGCCGAGCTGAATTACACGTTACAACCGATAATAATCAAGCTTCAGACTATATATGAAATCATTTCAATAAATACTTCCACGGAAATTTGTGGCCAAAAATGTGTGACGGACAGACCAACGAACGGAGGGGCAACCCCATCTCTATATACTCGCCGCTCTTATTAGCGAGGGTATAAAGAGTTAAAACAGTATAAGTATCCATGTTAGTGTCAAGGTCGTGATCTGGGTCAAACATACAATGTTTTCATGACAAAAACACAACTGCGAGACAAAGGCAAAACATGTACCAAATCTTGATCGAGATCATGGTTACTAATAATTAGTTTTACTTGTAAAGAGCTCTATGGCTTAAATGTTGATATATTTTATGCATTTATTATTATTCTTCAATTTACTTAACAGCTCATATAAGAAAATATGAAATATTGATGAAGTTGGCGTTAATCCATTACACTTGCGTGAAATTATTCTTCTCTATTATTTCAGATTTATCATGAAATATAAAAGCGAAAATACCTTGTCAAGTTGCTCAGATTTAGCCGCCAAAAATTATTTTAGATTAACATTTTACCCGGATGTATGACCTACACTGAGCACCTTACCATTACAGACAAAGACTAGTATGTCAATTGTTCGAAGAACAATTGATAGGTCTTTCCCGGAAATTGCGTCATAATGTTCTCATTTATTGATTCATTGCTAAAACCATAATTCTAAGCTTGATATATATATTTATTGATTCTTAAGCATGAAAAAACGATTTCTGAATTTGACCTTGACCTCATTTTGAAGGTCATGTGTTCCTGAACATTTTTTGTCTTAATATAATTTTGTATCTTCAATGGTATTTGAGCTATAAGCAAAAAACCCGAATTCGGACCTTAGAAATCGGTTTTTGGTCTATAGGCCAAAAACGGTTGGTCCAATAATTCTGGGCCTAATGTAACAAATGTAGATCTCAACAAGACACACATTTTCTTCATTACATTTACATTTAATCAGCTATCTATTACGGTTTCGGAGTTAATCCAATAACAAGGTCTGGGTCAAAGTTCAAAGTGACCAATGACCTTTGACGTCGACATTTTTATATGTAACACATATCGCCTAAATTGAATGGAATATGTTTCAGGTTTCTATCTCTTACAATCTCTCAGAAAATCATACTTAAAAAAAATACCGTTTTTGGGTAGCTAAAACCCGCACTATTGTATGCGGATTTTGCCTACCCAAACACGGTAAAAACAATTTTTCGGACGTCAACGTATCAACGTCAACTCATCAACGTCAGTCTTTGACCTTGACCTTTGACCTTGAACTCATTTTGAAGGTCAAAGGTCAAGGTCAAAGGATTCGATGACCTACCGTTGATAAGAAACAAAAAATGGAAGTCGAAACAAAAATATCAAGGGGCATAACTCTTGAACGGTCAATCGTAGAGATTCGGTCCAATGTAACGAAGGTCCGTCAGACCCTAACAAACATTTTTGCCATTACACATCTTCAGCTATCTCTTATTGTTTCTGAGTTTATCGCATAACAATGTTTTTCGGACTTTGGGCAAAAATTCGTAAACCGAAAAAGATTTTCGGCCGTTCCGTATTTCCTATCAACTAGACGTGGTCCAGATTATTGTCCTAAAATTTCAAAAGGATATTTCCAGCAGTTTATGTGAAAATGAGGCAGAAAAGAAAAGAAATAATAATCAAACGAAATACAGAAAGGTCTTTCCCTTGGAAAGGGGAAAGACCTTAATTATTGTAGATGTAGAATGATGCCCATCCTACATATTTCGTTAAATATGTATCTCGGGTAGCAGAATAAATGACAAAAGTAATCAGACAAAGCTATAGTTTAAATGGAGCAAAATGTGATAATGCAACTTGTGATAAAGCAAATTTCATTCACGCTTTTTCTCGTGTATTTAATTTGCTACCGGGGATTCTCAAACAGTTGTTTTTCACACAGATTTATATAAGTAATAATTTTGTTCAAAAATAAGGATTATCGGTAATTTGTATAAATTCCCTTTGATCTACAGAGACTGATATTCTCAGTATAATCAAACTGGACACTATCACAAAAACATCGGGTCACCGTGATGGCGTCATGTGCCGGTTGCTATGCTGACGTCATGTTTTGTACCACATTTTGTACTATTTGTAATGTTCATACGCATAATACGTTGAATGTAGAATAAATATAAACTAGTGTTCCTGTGTTTGGATACAAACACAAAAGTCTCCCAAACCTCCCATGGACACATGAGATGGCTTTTTTGAGTTCAGCACAATCTAGACAACCCATCTTTGAAATTTCATCCGATTTGGAGCACTTTTAATTTTCCCGTCTTTTTTCAGTTTCCATGGCAAAGGTGGCCATTATAAAATTTTTTGGCCTCAAAATGTGTTTAACTATTTGTATACATCCTTCCTTTGAAGTTTCGTTCAATTTGGAGCACTTTTAATTTTCCCGCCTTTTTTCCGTTTCCATGGCAACGGCAGCCATTTTGAAAATTTCAAGACCCAAGTGCACCCCGCGGGATGGGTATCCATCATCCTCTGAAGTTTCATAAAGATCGGACCAATATTCTTCGAGAAAACTTCCGGACAAGTTCAGTGGCGAAGAAGAGGGAAGAATAAAAACAGCTGAGTAAAAACAATAAGTCTCCCCAAACTACGTTTGGGAGACTTAATTACCACGGCGTAACGCATCAAGCGTAACGTCGTGATGACGGGCTCATTTTATACTGGCCGTGATTAACTCCGTTTTAAAAGCAAAATGTCCTATATTCTATAAGTATCACCCTCTCGCATAGCTGTGTCCTTGGCTGATTTTGGCTTTACTATTTGGATCCTATTGGTAATGTTTTTCTCTTTCAGCCTTTTAAAATATTTCGGTATATGCATTTCCAAATGTAAAGATTTGATTTGTACTGAAGAGACATAAGTTTCGAATACGCATATTTATGTAGAAACTAAATTTAAAGTAACTACGGTATTTTGTTATTCAAATTAAACTCAAATATTATCAACAAATACCGGGATATGGATTAAATGTTCATGGAACAAAATCTCTATAAATACATGGTAATATTAAGCACTTTCATTGTTGTTCTTCATCTTAAAGTCACCATGAGGCCTTCTTTCAACAAAGAGCAAACACTCTTACCTCACAGTAAGTTCAAGACGTCTCCTAGCACTGGTTTGAACGGAATTCACTTGCTAATTGTTGATCAACGCTACATCCATGAATTTATCCGCTGTTTTACATCCTTTTTGTCATGGATGCCTGATCGTCAACAAGCGTAACATAACGGGCAATGTTCTCTCACAAACACTGTTATCCTTTGCCCGACAGAGGGACCAATAGATAATACAACATATAAACGATCACAGGAAACTCAATGACTTTATTGTAAAATCGGGCCAGAAAAAAAGTTTAATTTTTACAAAACAAGAAAGCCAAGTGAATTTTGATTGTACATTCTTATGAGAAACTCTCGTATGAACAAGTACACAATAACTGAAAAAATAAAAAGAGCATACACAAAATGTACATGTATTGAATATGTGACTTCCTTATGTATAAATTTTAGGCTTTGCTTATTTGTTAGATGTCAACGATGTTATAATGGTGGTAAACATAATCAGACAACTGCATCTGTTGTTAAAACTAACATTTCAGTATTTGAAAGATGAATTTTGCATTGCCAAATAAGCCGTACGCATTAACGGCAAAAAGACAGCTGTACAATACAGACTCCATAACTTGAAGAGTGAGATATTGGAGATTACCGACTTGTTAATCCAGGTGGTATAGTTGATTGCTATATTACTATCTAATTATATTTACCAGTTTACTTCAAATCTACGACAAGAGATCCGACAAAACCCGGAATAACTCGAAACATCACTGCCATAACTTATTATTTAATTTGATAAATAGAGAGTATTGATTTTATAATTAGTGTAAAAGCACAACATTCAATATGTTTCTATCAGAATATCAAATTACTGAAGTAAACTTGTAATATTTCTAGGAATTCAATCAAAAGGTTTCAGAAGGGAATGCGACCCTTTTCCACGAAACCGAAATTTCCAGTAAGGGTTTAACTTGAATACTCAGTTTCTATGTTCTCCAATTATAAATGGCACGATAACTGAAACACATTCCTTTATCCTTGATAAGAATATCAGATGCTTTTTTAGTGTACAGGTCCCTGAATCGGTTTTCATTGAATTTTAGAGTTTCCGACTGATGACTTTTCCGACTGATGACTAGTGAACAAAATCACATGCTACCGTCACACTCGGTTTATATGTCAACTATCACAAAAAATTGATAACGTCTTTGGATTGGCCATGCTTGATTTTATCTTCCCAGTACGGCAGGTCTGGTCTTATTGAGTGACCATCTGAAATCACGCCTCTTGTAGACCGGCAACATAAATTTGCTGTCTAAAATAATGTTTCCAGTCTAAAATTACAATTAAAAGGCCAAACAAAATCAAAGATAATCCCGATTTAAAACTTAAACAGTGAACATTTAAACAAGACATTTTAATACCATAGATATATGTGTAAGTGTTATTTTTATATTGCGAGTTGTAGTAAGAATGTTGATCTGTTCTTCAACTTAAATCATGGAAAAATCGCTTGTAAACTCGCACCGTGAAGTACTCATTGATAACAATTCGTACATTAATGAACTTTACTAATATTTGTTCGTTTGCATTTCAAAATTTGTGATGCCTCTGTATATTATTCAGGTCTACTTTTGTTTTTTATGTTTCTGTCTTTTGTTTCCCTTGATGTGTCTTCATCATTTCGATGTTCAGATTATATCATTGTTCATGTTGTTATGTAGTTACAGTTGAAAACTAATGTGCATTCAACTTTTATTGTCGTGATATCACCAATGTTAATTGCATTGTATGTAGCTTTCACTAGCACTATATTTTTTACTCCCTTTCAGTAGCAATGGCATCTTTAACAGCAGGGTGTTTAAGGGTTTTTTATTTGGTATCGCAATTTATCATACATAAATCTCTAAAATGAGGAACCTCGGTCGGTTATCTCCCTGTACCAAGTTAGTTATGTATGGTTCAAAGTGGAGATAATTTTAATAAGCATATCAATAGAATCATTTGATATTGAAATTAAAAATTTTCTCCATCTTGCCCATAAATAACTAACTTGGCACAGGAAATTAACTGACCGAGGTTACTCATTTAATGATTGTTTACTTTTTTAGTCACAGCGTAGAGTTATCTTCGAAAGAAACAAATGCATCTTGAAATAGTTTTTATGCGTGAATAAGTATTAAGGAAATAATTTTTATGCGTGAATAAGTATTAAGGAAATAATTTTTATGCGTGAATATATGTATTAAGGAAATAATTTTTATGAGTGAATAAGTATTAAGGAAATAATTTTTATGCGTGAATAAGTATTAAGGAAATAATTTTTATGCGTGAATAAGTAGTAAGGAAATAATTTTTATGCGTGAATAAGTATTGAGGAATTAATTTTTATGCGTGAATATAAGTATTAAGGAATTAATTTTTATGA
Organism: Modiolus philippinarum; assembly: GCA_002080025.1. Taxonomy (NCBI): domain Eukaryota; kingdom Metazoa; phylum Mollusca; class Bivalvia; order Mytilida; family Modiolidae; genus Modiolus; species Modiolus philippinarum. The sequence goes on from MJUU01053372.1 coordinate 16,788, forward strand.
GTGAATAAGTGTTAAGGAAATAATTTTTATGCGTGAATAAGTATTAAGGAAATAATTTTTATGCGTGAATAAGTATTAAGGAAATAATTTTTATGCGTGAATAAGTATTAAGGAAATAATTTTATGCGTAAATAAGTATTAAGGAAATAATTTTTATGCCTGAATAAGCATGAAGGATTCTCATTTTGTTTAAATGATCCAATAACACCTATTTAAAATACTTATTATTATCCTTCTTAATATTTTGCTAGCTTTTGGATGCAAGTGACTATCATTGGTTTGTTTTTATTTTCTGCGATGTCTGACAAACTCATGATCGGTCCCTACGTTGCCCCTGGATCTCGGGCTCCGTCGTGGAATAACCATAGCAAATTATGTGGAACATAATAATGTCTCTAGTGGTACTGGTGTTTATTATAAAAGTATTGAGTAAAAACGGTTCAAATTCACCTCCTCCATTAAAACGGTAGTATGAATTCTATTCCTGTACATTCTATTTACATATAATATATCCTTTTTAAATGCTTAAACATAACGCAATCATCATTAAGAATTCTATATATTTTCACAAGACACATTGTACAAAAATGTAGCTATCTGATAAAAGATCCATATTACATTAAAACATAAGAGCCCTGTTATTTCATAATCTAAAAGTACCGTGTTTTATTTTTTTTTAAATCTAATAGTATTTTTATTGGAGAATTATAGTAATATCTATATAATATTGAAACCTAATATTAATATTAAAGACCTGTTATTTTAAAATCGAAAAGCACCGCTATTTTAATTACGACTACTGTCTTTTAAGAATTAATATTTTCCACTAAATAAATTTTGCATTTGCACGAAGTCATGTTTTATGATATAAAATCTTACAGAACTGACACTTAATTATTTCATAAAATTACTTTAAAAAAACTTGTATTTTGTATTTCTAAACAAAAACAAGAATAATCTTAATTTCACAAAAATAAAATAAATAAAACAAAATAAAATAAAATAAATAAATAAATTAATAAATTAAAAAAGGCTGATACATATTAATCGAGTTTCATTAACCATACCCGGTACATGAATCGGTTTTCAGGAGCTCCGGCTATAGAGCTGCCGGGTGCGTCTTCAGTTGGTGGATAGGAGAATACCCTGTCTATGCAGGAAGGTCCGGTCATAATACGGAAAGTCTGTCAGCGAACCAATGTAGCCAAACTGTGTGGAGAAACATCACGCTCCATATAGTATAAATACCACTTGTATATTTCTCTAAAGAGAGCAGACGCACTGGGTGTCGTATAGAAGGCTAAATTTCCTGGCCCTTCCCATTTCTCCACTTTTCCAGTGGCTATCAAATGTCGTTACCCCGTTTGTCCATTCCACCTCTGTTTCTTTCTTCTTTTACTTACATTTTTTTTAATTGATTAACTTGTACTTGTCTTGATAGAGCTGAAATATTGCTCATTTGACGTTAAACTCTAACTAATCAACCAATCATTTATAAATAAATGTTATGCAATTGCCACAAATTAATGTAAATAGACAAAGTAAAAATGGTATGGTAGGCCACAATGAAAAGGTAAAATTAAACCCAATATACAAATTAAATACAGCTAAAAATATTCAACTCTCTTTTCCAACGCTTTCGATATTTTTGGTTTGTATATTTGGTTTAATTTTACTTTTTAATTTTGACCTACCATACCATTTTTACTTTGTTTTAATACAAATGTATCGGTTTAAAAAGCACATTTTTAGACATATTTATTTAACAGTAAGCCTTGAGAATTATGTAAGTTCTTATCTCAGTCTAAGTATCTACCATTTGGTCCCTACCTTTATTTCTTATAGTCCAGCATTTTCTTTTTTTTCTTTTTTTTTAATTCTAATTGATGTTTTAACAATGTACCAAGTCAACCGCTCAGTTGGTTGAAGAACATCCAATAAAACATATTCGTATGTATATTGTTAGTATACAGTATAGAGATTACCAGAACTGATGTCAACTCCTATTTCTTCAAATACAGAGAGGGCGAGTGACTTTCCTAATAGAGCCTGGTTGCTTAAAAAAGGCTACTTAAACAAGGGCATGCTACCAAAATCTTGAAGACATCACTAGAAGTTTTTACGGTCGATATCATCATCTTGTGGACAGCTATGGGATTTCTGTTTCCCAGAGGACCATAGATCTTTCAATTTGATTGCTTAAGTTTTGTTTCCTCTACCGGATTTGACATACATTTGTATCTAACACGATGGGTGTCTTATAAGAAGCAGGATATGCTCACTCTCACGGTGCACCTGATCTCCCCTATGGTTTTTTATTAGGTCCGTGTTGTTCATCTTTGTGTGTGTAGGGATTTGTCTTCATTTTTCTTTTCTGTACCATACTCATGTTGTGTCTCTGTTTCTTTGTTTTTTTCCGATGTTTACCATTGTCCTTGGATTACGTGTTTTAGTTTGACGGCTCGATTCTCACTTGCTTAAAAAATTGTTGACAATATTTTGTGCTAAAATGGTTTTTAAAGAAATGACTTTATTAATTGGTATTCTATATATTTGCCAATTATGTCAATGCTGAATGAAAGGATATGAAGTAAATGCACATAAGACAAAGTCTCATGTCAGTATTCATATTCCCTGTCGTCAAAAAATATAAACTGTACTCCATTAATGAATGTTAGTTACTTGCTATTGCTGTATTATTAATGCCTGGCCATTAATTTTGCTTCGAGATTTCTGGAAGTGAAATTAAAAATGTTCTTCATAAAAGAAAGGGACTTAATTTATTTTTGGGGGGGGGGGGTTAATTTTCTTGCATCTGGTTTTCATTATAATAGACATAACCGATAGAAGCAATCATTTGGTAAATGTAGCAAAAAATTGATTTTGATTATTTGACCTTTGACATTGGATTCTGAACATTTTGCACAATATTTCACTGAATGGGCATTCAAAACCAAAGCGTTCATCATTTCCATTTCACATACAGGAACCTCGTATTGTGCTATTCCTTAATGTTTAGATATAATTTAGCCGTGTGTCAGGTTTTTTGATTAAATTTGGGATTTTAAACTCTAAGTGTCTGCTTTGATATCACTGCACCCTTTTTCGAACTGAAAAGCAGGTTACTTTTAAACCTTCCGTTTCAAAAATGCAACGGAAATCGACAGTTTGTAACATTTCCTTTCTCATACGATTTTATAGCAGGTTTTTATGTTTGAAGTTTATATTTGTGTTGCTCCTATCGTAATGCAGGTTTTTATTGAACTTTATAGCATTTGCATATCAATACGCGTTTTACCCAAAAAGTAATAAGAGATGGTTGACACTTTACCAGTTCGACTATATAATTTTTTGTCAAGGCAAATTGGATCAGAGGATGCTGTTCTGACGAGAAGACTGCTTTACTCGTTAATGGATTATGTTTGTTCTACTAAATACTTAGCTCAAATGACAAGTGGCAGTAAAGGGGAGGGACTGGATATGGAAGGCAGTGATCTCGACATCATGATAGTAGTAAATAAAGTTAATGTCTATGAAATACCACCTGATGATATACCGCCTGATTCCTTTGTAATGTCAACGAAAGCAACAAAACCTGGATTCACACACTTAGAAACTTGTGGGAAAATTAACACAATATTATTTGGTTTGTGCGAAAATTTTGAGAACCAGCTGTGTTTATCTAGCAGAAAGCTGAAGACCTTTTTCGTACTGGTACATGGTATGACCTCTCCGCCTTCAAACTGTATTTTCCATGGACCATGCTGCTCACCTGATAATTTACTGACGGATTTAGCTTTAACTGTTAGATGTCGTTCATGGATAAGCATGGCAAATCCGTGGGCCACTAGAAACCGGATATGGCCTTCAGCTGAGTTGGTTTCGGAAATTACCGATTTTGGTGTACTTTTTGTTCCCATTGGTTGTAAAGGATCACCGAATGAATTTATTGAATGGCGAATTTCATTTTCAGCAGCAGAAAAACTATTGATTTATTCATTTTGCCATACACAGCTTATTTGTTATGCACTTTTAAAATTGCTGTTGAAAGAAATTATTGACAAAAATGAAAATCTAAAAGGACTTTTGTGTTCATATTTTCTAAAAACAGTCGTTTTTTGGGTATCTGAAAGCTTGCCAACTTCCGAATGGAGACCGGATAACCTCATTGTGTGTTTTATGAAAGTTTTTATACGCCTATTGTACTTCGTCGAATATAATTTTTTGCCTCATTATTTCATAACGGAGAACAATCTATTCGAAAATAGATTTAGTTTGCAGCAGCAAAGTCAATTAAAATCAGTTCTGTCTCGGTTGTTTTATATGAACATTTACTGTATGAAAGAATCGGAAACACTTTCAACATTTTTCTATGCAATTGGAGAAAATTTGAATAACTCTCTAGCTGAAGACAAAAGGAATTTAACAGAAAGCTTAAATATTCTCATTCATTGTCAACACAATGATAATATGTTAATGTTCATGATGCAAACGTCGGCACTAAGAAAATTATTGACACTTCAGGGTTGTAATAAATTGAAATCGAACAGCTTCTTATATTCGGTAACGTTGTACGATGTTCTTCAGACTATTGGCTCAAAGAACATTGCTAGGACAAGCGGAAATAAAGAACATTACACAAACGGATACACAATTTTTTTCCCATACTTGTTGTGTGGACGGAGGACTGATGCTGTTTCTGGTTGGCTTACAATAGCAAGTTATTTTTACAAGATGAAAAGGTATCTTATTACCATAGATATTGTCGATTATGTGCTAACCAAATGTACTGCCGATGAATTTGATCGATACTATATATCCGGTGATTTGTATCTTCAGTTAAATGCAGTTGAAGACGACGCTGTACAACATATCAATTTAAAAGTAGACACTGTTTTTCGTAGAAAGGTCGCTCGCCAGCAAAATTCTTGTTTTCTGTCTTCAATTAATATCGAAGAGCTGGAACAGTCAAAGTTTTTTTCAAACTTACCACCAGAAGTATATGCGAATTTTCTGCAATTCCTTTGTTTTCACCATTTATCGAACCACAGAAGATGCAAACGATCATTGGAAGATTTAGCAGCAGCGGTGGCAAAAGTGGACAGGATTGGGGGATCATGGGCTATAGCGAAATCAAAAATCTGTCTGGGGATCAGTTATAAAGTAGTTGGTAATCATAATAAAGCAATCAGGAATTTCAAAGATGCGTTTCAACGTGGCTATCATGGAATAGGATATTTTAAAGACATGCTTCATAGAGGAGACAGATATTGAAGGCCTTTTTGGATACTTCAAGATGGCGAACAACAGTAAAACCGTTGTTCCTTTTCAGGATATACCATGTATTTGTAGAGACTTTGTCTCCTGTACACTTACTATCTTTTTTTCGTTATTATTTTGGAAGCAAAAATAGGAACATGTTCACTGTAACATACTATCATATGAATATTATTTCTTTCGGGAAAAATTAGAGGAATAAAGGTTTAAAAGGACTTATTTCCTGAAACCTATCCTTGAATACAGTCTACTGTGCTATTAGTTGTTTAATATTTTGCTGAAATAAAGAAAATAATGATTCTAAATTTTTAGAACCCTGATACGAAACATACTCAGTAAATAACAAAATAGCCTTAAATTTACTCTCTGAATGTTGCCATTTTGACAACTTAAATGCCTTTCCAGGGCGGACGAAATCAAAAGTTTGAAAAGTCAAAAGTCGAAATAGGTATAAATGCTGACGGAGAGCAAGCAATCAAAGGGTTATAAATTTGAAAGCCAAAATCAGTGAAGGACAGAGTTTTGCATGAGATAGGTACTCTTTTGTTTTAAACAAAGTCTTTAAAAAAATGGTTTTCGGACCAGAAACGATTATTAGAATACTAGGTTGGTAAATTTTCTTTTGGACTAACAGTTCACTAGCAGCGGCATCGATCTATGGCAATAAATAACAAACTATCGAGATAACTGGAAAATATTTTTCTAGATCAGGCCATTGCGACAACTTATGTCTCTTCAGTACAGATCAAATCTTTGCATTGGAAATCAAAATATGTCTGAAGGCTGAAAGAGAACATATAATTAATATAATCTAAATTGAAAAAAAGAAAAAAACAAAAAACATTAGGGCAGAGGTTTGCATTAGCGAGATACTGCTATGATTTAAAAAGATATTTCTTATCCTTTAAAAATCGGAATATTGGTCAGCATCGAAGTACTGGAATACTGGGTTGGTGAATACTCTTGGGCACCAGAAGTGGCATTGACCTAGTGTTAACAAATATTAAGGGGGTAGACCTAGATTAAGGGACGCAACTCTTAAAAATCATGTGTATGTTTGCTTAGTCCATTTACATAAGTTTATTCTAAGCTTCTAAGTAACATTAATGAGTTTTATTCTTTTTCACATAAATGCTTAAAAAGTATCAATCAAACTGCCTGTTTCAAACGTCTTACTGATTTAAAGAGTTATCTCCCTTAACCTAGGTCTACTACCTTAATATGCCGAGGTAATGGTAAATTAACTTTATTAAATGGCCAAATTGACATGTTTTGTCTCTTCAGTGCATATGAAATCAACACGTTGGAAATAAAGAACTCGAAAGATGTATAAAAGCTGATAGAGGGCAAATAACCAAAAGTATAAAAATGTAAGCAAACTTCAGTTAAAGACAGAGCTTTGCAGAAGGTTTTAATCACAATTTTCTGGAATACTGGATTGGTGAATACCCTCGGGGAGTTAAAGTCAACCAGCAGTGATATCGTCCAAAATGTTATAAATAACGAAATAATGAGGTTACTACAGATGGCCATTTCGACTCTTGCCTCTTCAGTGCAGATTAAATTGGAAATGTAATGACGTATAAAAGCTGATAGAGAGTAAATAATCTAAAGGAGCTAACTTGAAATTAGATGTTGCAAGGCTTGAAGAACTGATATCTCAAGACATCTGAAGAACAATATTCTCAATTTATAATCTAAATCGGTAAAGATAGCTTGCAAAAGTCTCTGGATAACCTTTACAATAACCCTCGCTTTATTCTGATTTTAATTTTGATTCTAATGCTGCTGATGAGAGGTCACTCCTTGAAACATGTGTACAGCATAACAAATTTTTACTGTCAATTATACAACTTTGGTTTTTTTTGTATTTTTTACTGTGAAATCGTTGAATGTACCATCTTATGTTAAATCGAGGGACGTAATTTATCAGGTGAAGCAAAGTTTAAGTAAAGACATGAGCTGCGCGTTATAATTCTATAACTCATTCTAATGTTTGTTGAAAAATGAAAGTGACAACAAAAGTCAGAATCGATCAAAGGAAGAGACCAGTAAGGAAAATCCGTATAACATTCGACTGAATCAGGGGAACACAATCCGACACAGAACATTTATGGCAAGCCGTCATATTCTCGACTTGGAACGGGCATTTTATAAATAAAATGGTGGGTTTAACCAGGTTTATTGATGCATCAACCTCTCGCTTATATGACGACTAACTATAGCTTCTGTGTGCCCAGATTGTGTTAAATGTCAAAGCCATAATATTGTCAGGGCGCACTACACTATTTCAATACGCCAATGTTTGACAGACCTCGAAAATAGTACTATAAAAAATAGTGCCTTTTCATTTGTAGTGACTCCAGCCAATTGATACATAAAATAATAAGCAAGATCATAGAATATTTCTAGGTGAATGACGGAGAGCAAAGAACAGTTGAAAAAACATGATTAAGTTGCATAACAAGCTAGAACAGATCGAATGAAATACGACCAAATACCGAAAATTCTCTGTTGCGACTATGTACAAAATTAACCGGAACGTTTCAATTCGGAAAATATTTGATAAAAGACAAAACCAAAAAGCATCTTTAAGCTTTTTGTTGATCTTTTGTTAAGGTGCTTTGTTTATTTTGCACAATAGGTTACGGAAAAACGATGGACAATAGTATGCACACTTAAAAAATGCAAGGAACAAAGTTTCATTACTTTGAACTTACCAGGTTTTATATAGAGTCTTGTCCAACTCTATCAGTGGTGAGGTATTCCGTAGTGTACGGCTGTTCCTTGTGGCTCCATGTCACGATAAGGTTCAAAGGTAGACACACACAGTAAGAAAAACGATATTTAAACGAAAAAACGAATTTTTCGGATTGTGTCCTCCTTTCAGAAATGCTTAAGAGTCCGGGAGCAGATTTACTGAATGCATAATGTATAATATTTGCTTGGTGTTACATATATCAAAGAGTCATGATGTAAAAGTAGTTATGGTAATATTAATGGGTCTGGAGCTGGCATGTCAGTAAACTGTTTGTAGTCTCTTGTGATTACATGTTTATGTCCGTATATTTAGTTCTTTCAGTTTCATTTTTCACAATTGACTCAGTCCTGTTGCCAACTGAATTTTACTGTTGTTATGATTGTATTTTTGATTTATCACATTGGCTATAGGGGGAAGTTATGGGCCCAATAAAACTAGTTTAACCCCGCCGCAGCCGGTTTGCGCCTGTCCTAAGTAAGGAAATTTATTAAGCATTTTTGTGTTTTTTCTGTTTATATATTCTGGTATATGCATGAAATCCTAATGCTAAACTCCTCACGGGAAGGGATCTTGGTGGAAGCTGTATATTGAGAGTATATAATTTTATTTGTCATTTGGTAATGCGTCTGGAGCTGGCATGTCAGTTAATTGCTAGTAGTCTTTTGTGATTTCATGTTTATGTCTGTATATTTAGTTCTTTCAGTTTAATTTTTCACAATTGACTTAGTCCTGTTGCTAACTAAATTTTATTGTTACTAATGTTATTTATTTATCACATTGGCTAGGGGGGAAGGTTTGGGCCCAATAAAACTAGTTTAACCCCACCGCAGCAGGTTTGCCCCTGTCCTAAGTCAGGAAATTTATGCAGCCTTTGTGTGTCTTGTCTGTTTTCTAGTTAGTTCACTTTATGTCTATGGGAGTTTAGGATGATGTTTATTTCGTTTAACTTGATTACTCTTTATTTAGGGGCCAACTCCGACCTACCGTTGGATGTGGGGTTTCCTCACCGTTCATTGAAGATCTTATGGTGGCTTTGAGTTGTTACTACTCCCCTTTGTGTCGTTGTCTCTTTGACACATTCCCCGTTTCCCTTCTTTTTCCTATGATATATAACTAATTACTAATGTAAATGTAATTTATAAATTTGGCAATTTCTACAAATTATGTTTCTTAAGGGCAAAAAGGCAGCTAAAATCGAAACATCTGTTGAAGAACATAAATCGAAACAATCATTAAAACCAGAGGCTCCCTGGAGCCTGTACCGATCACCTGGCTTACAGTTGCCACAATCAAACTAACATTGTAAGTTATACAGTTGAACATTAGTCTCTCAAACTTTGGTAGAGCAAACACCACCATTAACTTCGACTCTATTCTAAGTCTGATCATGTTTTACTATACTTCTTTGATGGGCTTTTTTGACAAATTTTGTCTTGCTAAGGACCACTTTCGACGCCAGTTTTGAAGTAGAGACATTATTTGGTAAATGGCAGTCAGCAACAATTTTGAGCACCATTTCTTTAAATTACGACATCAATATCTATTTGAAAAACAAATTTCATTGAAATCGAAAAGTGTTGAATTTTCCGCCCTTTCTGGCGGCCATTTTGAAAATGGCAGTCAACAAACACTTTTCAACACCGGTTTTGCAGTAGCGACATCAATATCCAAATTGAAACCAAATTTCATTGAAATCAGACAATCTTGAATTTTCCCGCCTTTTTTGGAAGCCATTTTTAAAATGGCGGTCAACGAACAATTTTTTACATCTTTTTTGAAGTTCCGACATCAATACCTTTTTGGAAGCCAAATTTCATTGAAATCGGACAATGTTGTCTTTTCCCGCCTTTTTGGGCGGCCATTTTGAAAATGGCGGTCAACGAACAATTTTCAACACCGGTTTTGAAGTTGGAACATCAATATCTATTTAGAAACCAAATTTTATTGAAATCGGACAATGTTGAAATTTCCTGCCTTTTTTGGTGGCCATTTTGAAAATGGCGGTCAACGATTAATTTTCAACACCAGTTTTGAATTTGCCACAGCATTGCAAACATTTTATCAATTTACACTTAACCTTCATCTTCTATAGTTTTGGAAATTAAAGACGAAAAATATGAAAATTTTTAAAATTCTGTGAAAAAAGGGCTATAACTGCTAAAAGGGTTTTTGGATAATCTTCAAATTTTTAGGGTGGGTACATCTTGACATGCTAAACATTTTTGCAATTTAAAGTTGACTTCTATCTCTTATAGTTTTCCTGATAAAATATTAATGAAGTTAAAATTTTGAAAATTTTACGGAAAAGGGGCAATAACTCCAAGACGGATTTTTGGATTTTCTTCAAAATTGCAGGGCAGGTAGATCTTGCCATGCTGATAATTTTTTTTTTCAGTCAGATTTTTAATATCTATAACAGTTTTCGAGTTATTTGCAAAAAAAAAACCCCAGCAATTTACCCCATGTTCTATTTTTAGTAACAGCGGCAATCTTATTTAATCCATGGACATAATTATTTAACTTGCATACCCTGGTGCTGATCCAGGCCAAGTTTGGTTACAATTGGCCCAGCAGTTCCAGAAGAGGAGATTTTTGAAAATGTTGACGGACAGACGGACGGACGCAAAGTGATGGCAAAAGCTCACATTGCCTTTTAGGCCAGGTGAGCTAAAAACTTATAGAGAACAAATAACCAATACAGTCTAAATGGATGACAGAGCTTAATTTAAAAACGAACATTTGTTGAAGATATTGATATTTATTATGATACTAAAATTTTTCAAAACAAGCGCGAACTCCTTTAGAAAAACACACCTAAACAATACCCAATGGTACATAAGAATACAAAGCATTCTTTTTAAATATGCTACTTTTATTATGTGCAATAAAATTTATTTCAAAATGAAAGTTCCTTTCTTAAGACCCCATTTTCTGAAATAGTTCTGCAGCACTTCCACATCCTTACTTACTTCCCCAAGTGACAAGTCATCTGCACATTTAGCCCGTTCCTTTAATTTCAGCTTCCGCTATATAGACGATGCACTTTCTCTTAATAATTAAAAATTCACGGAATATTTGCAGCAGATCTATCCCAAGAGCTTTAAATTAAAGTGACTACAGATACACCTACTGAAGCTTCGAACTTAGATCTTTTGATAAACATTGACGAGATAGGCGTTTGAAATCTTAGCTTTATGACAAATGTGATGATTTGAACCTCCAAATTGTGAACGTTTCCTTTCCGAGCAGCAATATACCTACCTCTCCTGCCTATGGAGTGTAAATTTCACATTTGATTCGTTACTGTCAATTTTTTTAAATAGAGTAAAGCACTGTCCAAAAAGCTGCTAAGTCAGGGTTTTGATCAGCCTTTGTTTCTTTGAACCCTCCAGAAATTCTATGGCCGTCATCATGACATCATTGACAGATATGACGTGTCTGTGTACCAAGTGAAAACGGACATTGTCAGCTAGATTTCACGTCTTCATAGGTTTTACATTATCTATTTTGAGTCAACCCTAGATTCACTCGCTGATAGTGTGACGGGTCCTGCTTAGCGGAGTAGGAATTGCTTACCCTTCCGGAGCACCTGATGTCACTCCCGGTTTTCATTGGAGTTCACACTAGAAGTGCTTTAGTTCTTAATCCATGCCTTGCGGTTGTGGCACGTTCTTGTTCTGTCTGTGTTTTTCTCTGCTGCCGTTTTTGCAATGTCTTTAAACTTTTGAAAGCATTATTTTTCTAATCATCACTCCACTTGTTCTTCTGTATTTATCTACCGTTGCTTCACACACGCGTCTTTCAATTTTTCTCAGTTCCTTGTCAATGAATCATTTTGCCATGCATAGCTTTGCACACAAATTGGTCTGTCGTCAATAATAATATCAAGATTCCTTAGCCAGGAATATTCAGCTTCAAATCTTTCTTTTCCTTTGCATCCTGTAAATCTTTCAAAAAGCGTTGTTCAATTTCTGCATAAAGTGCGGAACCTCTTGTACTATTCCGTGTCCGTGTTCACATCTTTTCAAAATAGAATCCGTTCCTCTCTTAAGTCTCCAGAAGAATCTGAAAAAAGTGAGACATAATGCGCCGGCAATTACCACAACTGTACATCTATCTTTCAATAGCATTCCTTCACCATTCCTTCCAGACTTACTTTCTCTGTAGAATCATTTACTAGAAAAGGTTTCGGAAAAAAAAAATCAATACAACAACGTTTAACGGTATTTAATTATTTGTTACCACTGGGTCGATGCCTCTGCTAGTGGACTGTTAGTTCCCGGGGTATTCACCAGCCCAGTAGTCAGTACTTCGGTGCGGACCCGAAAGCCGATTCTATTTGGAACTTTACAATCTCTTAATTTTCGTAAATTTTGTTGAAAACTAAGGAGTATCTCCCTCATGCAAAGCTCTGTTCTTAGCAGATTTTGGCTTGAAACTTAGATCATATTGGTTATTTGTTCTCAATCAGTTTGAAACATCTTTCAGTTAATGGTCTTCCACACGTTTAGATTTTACTTGCGCTGAAAAGACATAAGTTGTCGAAATACGCATATAGTAGGCAAATTCACAGTAACCTCGGTATTTAATTATTTGTTACAACTGGGTCGATGCCTCTACTGGTGGACTGTTAGTCCCCGAGGGTATTCACTTGCTCAGCAGTCAGTACTTCGGTGCTGACCCGAAAGCCGATTATATCTAGAACTTTGCAAAATCGAAATTTTCGTAATTCTTTTTAAAAACTAAGGAGTATCTTCCTCATGCAAAGCTCTGTCCCTGGCTAATTTGGCTTTACATTTAGATCACATTGGTTATTTTTTATCAGTTTTGAAACATCTTTCAGTTTAACTTTATGGTCTTCTAAACGTTTACATTTTATCTACATTGAATGGACATAAGTTGTCGAAATGCGCACATGCTGAATTCAAATTCACAGTAACTTCGGTTATATAATTATTTAACAACAAATCCAGCCCGCCATCCAGGCGCGAATTGTGTTCCATTCTTCTCAGAGTTAATTATCTTAAATCACAATTAAACAACGCGATTTTGAGTATTCGTCATGCAGATAACGAAATCACAAGCAGATATGGTATGATCTTGTTTGGCCATTTTGATCTTATCACGATCTTGAGAGGATTAACCCATTTTTTGTAAGCCTGTGTAAGATATTCAGTCTTTTTTAAGATAATTGATTTTCAAGGACGATCAAAACTTGTTCAGTTTAACAAAGATCAAACAAGATACTTGCGTTCAAGGGCGATCAAGATGTGTTAAATCGAGATCTTGTTTGATCTTAACAAACTTAAGTGGTCTTGATCTTTTTATGAACGCAATTAACAAGTGCATCTTATTTGATGTTGAACTATTTAAACACGTCTTGCTCGTCCTTGAAGTTAAAGCAAAACCTCGCATGTTGAAAATCACAAATTTAACTATCTCGAACTGGAGATATATCATAATCCACTTGATGCGGAGGGATATATTGTTTCTCCAATGACTGTTACTGTGTTTCAGGTGCATATACAAGGATTCAGAACGGCTGAGAACTTTTGCCGCGCGATCTGAAAGCCTAATAAAGATGACATCACAATAGACGTGATGAATGAAATGAAACGCCGCAGGAAACACCACGCAGAAGTTTAACCAATTCAGAATGTTCTCAACAACAATTTATGTAATATCGACAGAAAACTGAAGTACATGTAAATTTATTGCTATTTCCACAACTTATGCCTCTTTAGTGCAGATCATTCCCTATATCCGTAATACTGTCAACAGTTCAAGCCACGATATACCTGCAATTTGGCTTAAGTTTGCGCCAAATAACATTCAAGCAATAAATACAAACATCTTTTTGGTATCTTATTTTAAATAACAAAATACCGAAATTACTATGAATTTATTTTCTGCATATGCGTATTTCGTCAACTTATGTCTCATCAGTGCAGATCCAACCGAAACATTAGGAAGTCCATTAACCCAAAAACATGTAAAACTGATGCAAACAAATAACCAAAATGAACTAAAAAGATAAGCCAAAATTCAGCCAAGGACAGAGCTATGCATTAGGGAGATACTCCTTAGTGTTAAACACAATTTTGTACATTTTAGATATTCCGAATTTCAATAAAATCGGTTCGGGTCAGCACCGAAGTACCGACTACTGGGTTGGTGAATACCCTCGGGAACTTAATAGTCCACCAGCAGAGGTATCGGCTCAGTGGTAATAAATAACAAAATATACCGAAATTACTGTTAATTTATTTTCTGTATATGCGCATTTCGACAACTAATGCCTCATCAGTGCAGATCAAACCAAAACATTTGGAAGTCTATTAACCCAAAAACATATAAAAGCTGATGGAGAACAAATAACCAAAAGGATCTAAAAAAAAACAGCCAAAATTCAGCTAAGGATAAAGCTATGCACGAGGGAGATACTCCTTAGTGTTTAACACAATTTTGTGGAGTTTAGATATTCCGAATTTCAATAAAATCGGTTTTTGGGTAAGCACCGAAGTACTGACTACTGGGTTGGTGAATATCCTCGGGGAATAACAGTCCATCATCAGAGGCAAATAAATAAGAAAATACCGAATTTACTGTTAATTTATTTTCTGCATATATATGCATTACGACTTATGTCTTATCAGTGCATATTAAACCAAACATTTGGAAGTCCGTTAACCAAAAAACGTGTAAACGCTGATTGAGAACAAATAACCAAACGGACCTAAAAAGAAAAGTCAAAATTCGGCTAAGGACAGAGCTTTGCATGAGGGAGATACTCCTTAGTTTTAATTGAAATTTTGTACATTTTCGATATCGCAAATTTCAATAAATTCGGTTTTCGGGTCAGCATCGGAGTACAGACTACGGGGTTGGTTAATACCCTCGGAGACTAACAGTCCACCAGCAGAGGTATCGGCCAAGTGTATTGTAATAGATAACAAAATACCGAAATTAATGTTAATTTATTTTCTACAAATGCGCATTAAATTTTTACGCAATATTTGCATAAAGCTTTGTATGTGAACACTTTTTTCATATCTATTATGATTTTTTTTCTATATATTTAAAATTCGTGTCACGATATAGCTGAAATACTGCTAAGTTTTGCCATAAAACATCAGGAAATCAACAAAATCTTCTACTATTTTGTTAACACGGTAATTACATTTGGTTGATTACTTTCTATTTTCTTGCACGCATTTGTTTCATGTGTATTATTATAAGTAGGTGAGATTATTTAGCGTTGGGATATTGGAAATATATCATTCATTTATTCATTCCTTTTTTCATTTTAAGAATTTTGGTTTAACTGGAACCAACTGACCCCGAGTGTTTGTGGAAACAACAATAACATGAACCAAATAACACCCCTGGCCTTTAGTTTTATCGGGTGTTTACATAAGGGATTGTGATAAAGTACAATTGTTTATAAAATATCTCGCGGGAAACTATGATTGATTTCGTCCAGTGAGCGAAATTTCAGCTACATGTCTATCAGGACGAGAACAAGTTAATCAAATCAAAACAAATAAAGTTAAATACGAAAAAAATAAAGGGTTGAAGTGACAACCGGGGCAACAAAATGTGAATGCCACTTGAATATTGGAGAAATGGGTAGGAGTAGGGAATTTAGCCTTCTAATACGAGTCGCAGTGACGTTGCTCTCCTTTGAAAATATAAAAGGAGTCTTTATACTACATGGAGCATGGCGTTTCTGCACACAGTTTGACTTCAATGGTTCGATATCGGGCTTACCGTATAATGACCTGACTACCACATATAGACAGAGTAATCCCTATCTTGCCACTTGAGACGCACCCAGCAGCTCTGTAGCCTTAGCCCCTGAAGGTCGATTTATGTACCGGATGGGAAACTAGGAAGTGTTGCCGGAAGCAATTAAGACAATAAAAGAGTTACATGCAACAGCTAATCGGAAACATCACAACAACTATTTAAATTATGGATATACTTGTCTGAGGGGTCAAAATTTTCTTGAATAAAGTTTTTTTTTCGAAACCTGAAATTTTGAGACGCTGCATGTGATATCCTGTAAACCCGATTTTTGAAGAGAAAATCATGTCCGAGTGCATTTGATTGTGTCATTTGAAAAACCCTGTTATTGATAGTTTGTGCAAATTTCCTTGATTTTGATTTGTGGGGCCATTGTTACCATCAAGTTTTCTGTCAAAGTTTGCATATTGTAAGATCTGAAGAAATTTCACTTATAAAAAGAACAGCTCCATCACATTATACAAGAAAGTTTTGTTAAAAAAGTGCTGCATTTTTTGTTCAAATTAAAGACTTTGTAAAATCTGTAAAAATCAGCATTTTAATATTTTACATTAACTGTCACAACTCACCATTTTCAGCTCATCTGGATATGCCAGGGAAAACATCAGTCGTTCGTTGTAGACTTTTCTAATCCTCTCTCAAACTGCCGTAGTGATTGGTTTGAAACTTAATAGTAATTATCTATGACATGTCCTCTACAAACGATCTTCATCTCACTTTGATCTGATGACAACCATGGCTGCCGTTGCTTAAAGAGAACACAGCGGTAAATTGCAGTTTTTGACAATTAAATGGAAAAAAAACGTTATAGATGTCAAAAATTTTACATGGTAAAATTATCAAGAATTACGAGATCTATCTGTCGTGCAATTTTGAAGAAAATTTGAAAACCCGTATTGGCGTTATGGCCCTTTTTCTGTAAAATTTTCGAAATTTTTCGTTTTTATTGCAAAAAAATGTAACAGAGGTCTAAGTGTAAATTGCAAATGTTCAGCATATAAAGATCTACCCATCCAAAATTTTGAAAAAAAAATCAAAAACCGATATAGGAGTTATTGCCTTTTTTCACTTAATTTTCAAAATTTTGTTTTTTTTTCCTAAATTATAAAATGTATAATGTTGAAATGTTTGCCAAGTTAAGATCTATCTACCTTGCAATTCTGAATGAAATCATGTAGGAGTAATTGCCCTTTGATAACCATTTTTTTCATGTTTTCTATTTCCGAAACAATAAAAGATAGAGGTCAAGTATAAGTAAATAAAATGTTTCCTATGTCCAGTGACAATATTTCAGGGCTCTATTTAGTCGAATGAGGCGACCAAATTTAGCCATTGGCGACTAAATATAAAAAACTTATCGCCTTTTTGGCAACAACATTGTTACATGCTGGCGACTGGGAAAAACATACTTTAGCCTCTCTGATATTGAATTGTTATCTCTTGTATCTCTTCCACGTTTGGAACGTAATAGTAATAATGTTATGGTCTTCAAGATTTTATGTCTGAAGTGAAGTCAGCACGATTTCTCAAATCCTAGGGCTATCGGCTTTTAGAAATAATTTAGAAAGTCATGCAAACGATTGAATGATAAGTGTAAGTTTTTTATAAGTCGAGTTAAGAATATTTCAGTTATATCAGGACGAGAATCAGTAAACCAATTCGCCAATATAACAGGTAAAATACGAACGAAACAAAGGTGGAAGGGATTATTGTGGCAATTAAGTTTAATCCCCTTTGGGAATAAAAAAGAAGAAATGGATAGGGGCAGGAAATTGAGCCCTCAATAATGTTTTGCAAGGGTGCTCTCCTTAAAAGATTATAGTATGAATAATAAATTATAAAAGATTAAATAATAAAATATAGTTTAACCTCCAGTAGGTAATATTTCAGCTATATCAGGACGGGAAGAACTAAATAAATCCAATATGTACAAATTACAAAATACCAATGTCACTGATAAAACTGGTTATGAAAAGGGGAAAAATGGGTAGGGGCAGGAAATTAAGTCTTTTTTTTACCACTGCTCTTGAGAAAAATAAAGAAGGTGTCTTTATATTGCATGAAGTGTCACGTTTCTCCTAACAGTTTGGCTACAATTGTTCGCGGTCAGGCTTTCCTGAAACAGGACGGGCTGTACCACATTTATTTTCATTAGTGTTTATTGAATTGTCATTTATCCTGGTTTGTGTAGCAACTGCTTCAAGCATATCGTTTCGTGCCTCTCGCCATTCCTATAGTCTTAATTCTTTCTTTTGAACGAAGCCGACAGAGATATACTGAATGCATGGGGATATCAGTCCAAAAAAGTCTTGAAGAGACTTGAATTTCTACTAAAGACCTTTTGAAATGCCGGAAATATCTGTGGCGACTAAAAATTACTGCCTGGCCACCAAAAAAATTAATTCGCGACCAATTTTTTGACAATGGTTGCCAGCTGGCCAACTTAAATAAGCATCTACTTTGAGGCCTGTATTTCAGCTTTATCACGACGAGAACAAATTAATCAATTCAAGCAAATTATCAGTAAAAAAAGAAACAAATAAAGCTGGAAGGAACAACCGGGGCAACGAGTTTTGATTTAGGGGACAAATAGGTAGAAAATTGAGTCTTCAATACTAGACTCAGTGACACTCCTCCATTTCTCCACACAGTTCGGCTACAATGGTTCGTGGCCATGCTTTCCGTATGTTGACCTGACTACCCCGTTTATAAAGGGATTCCCCTATCAACTACCTGGGAAAGCGTCCAGCAGCTTTGGAGCCTTAGCCCCTGAAAATCGATTCAGGTGCCGGGATAAAAAATAGAAGTCAGGTGTAAATTAATAAAATGTTTGCCATTTCATGATCTATCTTCCCTGAAATTTTGAAGGAAATCCTGAAAACCGCCTAGGAGTTATAACTCTTTGTTTACCAAACTTTTATGTCTTTTATCTTCTATCGCATAAATGATATTAAATTAGTCTATATTGATAAAATGTTTGTCATGTAAAGATATACATATGCGGCAATTTTCAAGAAAGTTTGTAAATCCATGTAGGAGTTATTGTCCCTTTTGACCGAATTTTCAAAAAGTTCAATCGAAAACTATAAAAGATTAATGTCAAGTGTAAATTGATGAAATTGTTGCCATGTCAAGACCTACCTAGGCTGCAACTTTTAAGGAAGTTTTTAATCACATAAGGAGTTATTGCCCTTTGACCATCAAGTTTTTTTTTATCAGTTTGTATGTTGTTCTTCTTTTTATTGCTCTTTTACTGCCACATTTTCAAAATGTTAACATTTAACAATCTTCTCCTCTGAAACTGTTTAACCAATTTTAAACCATTGTTGTGACTTCATTCTATTGTATTAACTGTGGATTCAATCCACGGCATCCCATCTTTTGTCATCTCCAATTTAAAGAGTATTAACGTCCAGCGGGAAATGTATGTTTACTACATTTCACTGCGACGGGATTTTCGGGGGTAGGGGCTGGAATTTTCATCTAATGAATAGCGTGAGGGCTAGATTATTTTTTAACTCAGGGCTGAGAATTTATTTAGTATAGATCGGGGCCAGAATTTTTTTGCTTAAAATCCAAGCCCAGTCCTGAATTTCAAATGGTCCGTGGTGGGTGATATCGACTACAGTCCTGATAACAGCAGGGAAGACTGTGATTTGTTGTTATATATGTTAATCGAGTCACTTTTCCGATTGAAAATGAATTAAAAAATATAATAGAAAGGCAAGAATTATAATGTTTATGTATGTGGACTTTTGTAGACAAAGGCCTCGGTCAGTTTAGTGGAAAGACCCCCGTATATAATTTGATAAAAAGCAAATTCTTAGTTTTGTAAGAAACGACTGAATTGATCACCTTGGTCCCGTCCTGAAACCTTTCCTACCACTCTAGATCTGAAAACTATAATAAAACGTATTAGTCACTATGTTTGTTTGTCTCCTAGAATTGAGATTGGTTGCTCAATTCCAGCCTTCACCTAAATTTGCAAAGAATGAACAGAAAAATATAGAAAAGTAATTTTAGCTTGTTAGAAATACACCTTTGATTCATAAGATTTCTTACTATTTCTGTAAATAGATAGCTGCTGATCGAATCTGTGTTAAGACGAAAAAATATGTCACAGTGCTTTTAACGGAAATAAATTACAAAGTTGTCTGTTTCATACTTTTTAACGGTAAACAGGAGGTTTTCTCCACGAAAGTGGAAGAAATGTTAGTAAATTATAATGTTGCAAGGGAAAACTGTCTATTATTCCCTCCGAACAACAAACCTACCCCGTAACCGACTATTTATTTTCAAATCCTTGATTTAATTGCGCATTGTAACACCGTATTTCTAACTGAACTCTGAAACTTATTTATCAATATGTCATATTTTTTAAATTTTAAGACCATACATTTGCATGCTGGTAAAATTTAGGTTCAAAGATACATAAAATAACTACAATGTACACTGTTGAACAAATAAGCCCAAAATATATCATGAGGGCACTCCATTTAAAGTATGTGTGAAAATGCAGTTATGCATCTGCATTTGATTTGAAATTTCCTGTTTCATAATTTTTATCTTAAAGGTACTTAAGATAAGTTGTTTGATTAATATAACAAAAGGTCCACTTAATAACAAAACTGTGATCTTTTTTTAATCTCACGGTGATAGTAGCAAAAAAAAATCATTGCATTTAAGTTAGAGATAAACTTTTATTTTCATCAATAATCACAATAGCATATTTTTTTTATGATGTCACAACAGGAAAATGTTTTATTATTCTAGCGGTAAGTGTTTTTGCCGGCCAGTTTTTTGAATTCGTCTAATCTGGTATGGGAGTATGGTGATAAGATTTTTCAAATTCAAGTGATATTCTAGAGTTTTATTCGTAAAAACAGGGCTAATTGCCGTGCACATGCATACCTTATTTCTCTAATTACATATTCCTCGTATTGAAAAGTCCTATTGATTTGTTTTTTTTCTCACGACAGGACTGTAATTTTTTTCCACTCAGAACCCAGACATTATTTGTACAAATGTAACAAACTACAGAAGGAGATTGAATCTTTTAGCAATTAGCTTGTCGATAATAACTTTCATTGCATCTTAAAAATGCATTGCATCATGAAAAACTGAATGCAGTATATTTGATCCGAAAAGAAAACTGAACCAGAGGCTCCAAGAGGCCTGTATCGCTCACCTGGCTTTCAGCTGCCACAATCAAGGTAACAATGTAAGTTATACTGCTGATCTTCAGTTTCTCAAACTTTCGTAGCTGAATCACCTCCAATATCTTGAACTGATCATGTTTTATTATATTTCTTGGTTGGGCTTTTTTGACAAATAATGTTCTTGCTAAGGACCACTTTCGACACCAGTTTTGAAGTCGAGACGTCATTTTGTAAATGGCAGTCAACAAACAATTTTTAACATCGGTTTTGAAGTCGCAACATCAATATCTATTTGGAAATCAAATTTCATTGAAATCGCACAGTGTTAAATTTTCCCGCCTTTTTGGCAGCCATTTTAAAAATGGCGGTCAAGGAACAATTTTCAACATCGGTTTTGAGAAGTCGCAACATCAATATATATTTGGAAATCAAATTTCATTGAAATCATTCAATGTTGAATTTTCCCGCCTTTTTTGGCAGCCATTTTAAAAATGGCGGTCAAGAAACAATTTTCAACACTGGTTATAAAGTCGCAACATCAATATCTATTTAGAAACCAAATTTTATTGAAGCCAGACAATGTTGATTTTCCCGCTTTTTTGGCGGCCATTTTGAAAATGGCGGTCAATGAACAATTTTCAACGAGAGTTTTGAAGTTGCCATAGCATGGCAAACATTCTATCAATCTATACACTTAACCTTCATCTTCTATAGTTTTGGAAATAAAAGACGAAAAAAAAACAAAAAAAAATTAAAATTCTGCGAAAAAAGGGCAATAACTTCTACAAGGGTTTTTGGATTTTGTTCAAAATTTTACCATGGGTAGATCATGATATGCTGAACATTTTTCCAATTTACACTTGACCTCTATCTGTTACACTTTTTGAAATAAAAAATAAAAAGCGAAAAAAATTAAAAAATTTTCATAAAAAGGGCAATAACTCCAAGACGTGTTTTCGGATTTTCATCAAAATTGCAGGGCGGGTAGATCTTGCCATGCTGATTATTTTTAACAGCAATTTACCCCTATGTTCTATTTTTAGCAACAGCGGCCATGTTGTTTGGTCTTCGGACTAATCAAACACAATTTTAAAATGCATACCCTGGTGATGTTTCAGGAGGCGAAGTTTGGTAACAATTGGCTTAGCGGTTTCAGAGGAGATGATTTTTAAAATTGTTGACGGACGACGTAGGAGAGACAGACAGACAGACGGACGACGGACGCAAAGTGATGGCAAAAGCTCACATGGCCTTTTAGGCCAGGTGAGCTAAAAAAGTTGAAAAATATTGAAGTAAAATGTAACAATCACATCATTAAATCTCACGCGAAAATTGAATATCTTGTCCATGAAATTTTTCAAAATTAATCTAGAGAGAGTAGCGTGAATTCTATACTTCCGACTTAAATTTGTGTACATGAAAACGAATGGCTTAATGCCCAAAGACATGAGAAAAACTTTCTCAATGGCATTTTCCAATGTCATTTCGATTAACGTAGAAGTTATTTTATTCTTGGAAATCAACTTCCTTTGATTTCACAAATGTCACCTTTTTAAAGATACTTACATTCCTGGTTTCGAATTCGAACTCATTACAACTTAAGGAAAAAATGCATATCATTGGGAACTTAATTCCGTGGTTTTAGCGTTCCATGAAATCCACGAAAATCGGATCACCATGAACAAAGGTACTATTTCAGTATTTCCTCTTCCTGGTGTGCCGGTGTTCGATCACCCATGTTAGTGTAAATGCCTTTTTGCTGTTAACTATTTGGAAATTTCAATATTCTTATTGCATATTAAGTAACTATCAACCACTGATTTTAACTATGCAAAACTGTAAATCAAATGAAGAGAAGATGAAAATGTGATTTTTCCCATAGGGCCCAATGTTAAACTATGTTCAGTGCTGGCGGTCGTGTTTTTAATCGGATCTAAACAAAATTAGCAATATTTGTTAAGGACCTTCAGTACATCATTCCTGTAAAGTTTGGTTTAATTTTCTTCAGCGGTTTCACAGGGAAATATGAAAATGTGATTTTTCCAATAGGGTTCCATCTTAAACTATGTTCTGTGCTGGTGGCCATGTTTTTTATCGGTTCGAGGCGAAAAGAGCAATCCTAATGAAGGACCTTTAGTACATCATTCCTGTAAAGTCTGGTTGAATTTGCTTCAGCGGTTTACTAGGATAAGATGAAAATGTGATTTTTCCCAATGTTAAATCTAAGATCCGCGCTGGCGGTCATTGTTTTTATCGGATCGGAACGAAATGAGCAATCTTTGTTAAAGACCTTCCATACATCATTCCTGTAAAGTTTGGTTGAATTTGCATCAGTGGTTTCAGAGGAGAAGATGAAAATGTGAAAAACAACGGTCGGACGACGGACGCCCTTGGGTCAGATGAGCTAAAAACGCGTTTAAAATAACAATATATAATTCACCCAATATATGTTTTCTTCCAATTGACTCGATGTTGCCCTGTGATTGTTTATGTAATGGAATTTTCTATTATGATGAATGAAAGGATATGGAGTTAATGCATATGAGATAAAGTCTCTACAAATACATGGTAAACATCAAGCAAAGGAAAAACGCTTTTATTGTCTCTTTTCATCTTGAAGTCACCATGAGGCGTTCATGAATGAGTCTTTTTTTCATGCAACGGATGAACACTTGCCAGAAATTGATGTTTGTTGACAACCCCGCATCCACGAACAAAGGCGAAGATACGTGGATGTGGCGTTGCTAAACGTTTAGTAAACCAAAACCAGTGCAAGGGACCATCTTGAATTTACTATGAGATATGAGCTTAGTTCATTGTTGAATGTCTCTTGATGACCTCATGATGAACAAAACAAAAGCGTTGTTCCATTGCTTGGATGAATCACGTATTTGTAGAGACATGGTCTCGTGCATTCACTAAATATCCGTTCATTGTTTATTGATGACAACGGCTACATGTTACCATTGATAAATGCGTAGTTTCGAGTTAACCTTTACATGTGCAAGTGTACATCAATAAAAATTGACCCAATGACCCAGTTGAGAGCAATGAAGGTACAATCATAAAATCACTATTAGCCCCTTTTATTGCAGAAATATTAGTTCAATATCAAACAGCAACTCAAAAGCAAATGATAAAATTTCTTTTCAAAACTTTTTATAAAATTACACATTCATTTTCAATTCTGCAAAATTAAACACTATGTTATTGATTTATCACCAGAAACCCTGTTTTCTCTAATTTCTAGCATATTTAAAAACCTTCTGATCGATAAGTTATCGAAATAATAACAAACATGTGTGTAAATTTGTTCTCAGTTGGCGATTAGTCAATCATGTGAATGTCTCATGTTAGTTTTTAGAAGTAGTGCATACGGATGCTGATGAAAATGAAACCTGCATAATTGTTTAGCGAAATGGTTTTTGCATTTTTATTTAAAATATTTTACTCAACATCCCTTTTAAAAAAGGGTGCAATGATGCATTTTGTACACATAGCGACGATGGTAGCAACAAAATGGTAGCATATTTGAGAATTGAGACTACGGAGATCACTTTACTGCAAATAAATTCAGTAGAAATTAAAAAAACAATCATTAACATTGTTTTCCAGTTTATTACTAATTTCTAAAATCTCGATCGTTAAATTTTCACATTTTAAAGTTTAAACCTCGACCTTTAAAATGTCATTGATTTGATTGAAAATTGTTTAACGTCTTCTGAGCAATATTTCAGCTATATCAAGACGAGAACAAGTTTGTTAATAAATAATCACTTTGGGGCATGGAAAGGGTCATGGGACGGAAAATTCTTACTGCCACTGCAAAAGAAGGTTGAAATTGAAAGGGGCGGGGAATTTGGCCTTGTAGCCGATCACCTACGGACCACCCCAAAAAGAGCTTGCTACAAGGGTTCTTTAACGTGCAGGAAGCGTGGCATTTCTTCCAACACGTGGACCTGAGTTTACATCCCATCCGAAAGATGGGTTGTGTATCTATTCATCCCGCACAATCACGGAATGGGTCCTATTTCTATATCCCGGGGTTCCCTCGGAGTCAGCCCCGTTTACATGGTTTAGTAGTGGTCATACCCCGCAAGCCGGAAATACTACGTCCTATTTCTAAACCCCGGGGTTCCCCTGGGGGGGTCTATAAAATGTGAAAAAATTAACTATCAGCTCTAATTGATAAACTGGAAACATCGTAACTCATACATGTCATAAGCAGCATTAGGAAATACCGCGTAATCTCCCGTATCCAACAATTAAATATATTCAAAAATGGGCAATAACCCAGTATAAATAGAGAATAGTAAAAAAAGTGTTGTAACTTGGTTGACTTTAGGATGGTCAGTCTATTTCCAATGGGGAATTGAAAGTACTTCGGATAGATGGTTTGTAAGACAAAAGCTCATAGAGACATGCAATGAGGCCAATGGTGAATGGAACAAGACTGTTAATTCTGCGTCTTCTCTTTCAGCTCCTCGACTAATGCGAGATGAGATAAAATATTAGTACAACTGCTCCTTGACGACGACCTACTTCTTTTGGGTGCGGATACGTACTTGGACAAACATAAGGCTCATGACAGGGATTTAACTATTTAGCAACGTCAGGGGTCAATATAAGCTCATTTACATATATTATTAAAGAAGCAAGGTTGGTGCTGGGAACTGAATACTATTTTTGTATCATCCGGTTTGCTATGGAAACCAGAGTTCCTCCCCACGAAAAAAAGAGGGAAAATAAAATTTGACAAAGAATGCACTACGGGAATTTCGTCTGAGGAAACCTGCTGTATTACTACTCTTCCCGAATGTTTAGGTACAGAATCCAGAAATTGACAGTTTCAGTAAGAGGCCTTTTAACGTGTAAAATCTTCAGAAAAAGCTTAAGTGTAATTTAAAAGATACTTCAGGAATGCATTTATCGGCCGATTTTTTCTCGATTTTTTAATCTGTTTATGATATTTTGCAATAAATTTACCGTTACGTAACGATGCGAAATGTCATTTCCTTTCTCTCAATTTGTTATCCCAAGTTTCAATGCTATTGTTTGATATTGTTATATTGGTCTTCTTTAATCTGTATCAGCTGCAGGTAATGCTTGTTCGATATATAGGAATTTGGCAGCTTCGTCTTATCATCTTCAGTCTTCCATCCTTCAATATGTTTTTATTTACATTACATGTATGAATAATGAAATGTAGATGTTTATGTATTTTTCGGTTTTTCCTCAAATTTTAATGTCATAACTGAACTTTGTCAATTTATCGGCAAATTTATTTATTTAGAATTTATCTGCACTGAAGAGACTTAAGTTGTCGAAATGCGCATATGCAGAAATTAAAAATTCACAGTAACTTTGGTATTTAGTTATTTTTAACTTATGTGTTTTCATGCGTTTATGATCATTAACCACATCCTTTTAAGAATTAGATTTCATTGTTCGAATTCTTTGGTAATAAATTACACTAAAAACAATAGGTACCGCTAACATGGATTTCTATGCATCTTATTCAAATTGAGATGAAATTTTATATGTAATTTTAGTGACTTCTCTTTAAATAATGCCAATCTAATAGTTTCTGTATTTTATACTGCCTAAATCCTAAAAAATATTGGCTTAATTTATTTTACAGTGATCCTAGCCAATTATGAGTAATCAACATTTGGAATATATTACAAAGTAGTCGACATCTACAATGCCAGTAGGGAAGTACCAACGAATGTTTAAAAATCAAGAACTTTTTCCCAATTTCTTGAAAGTTATTTCACTTTCAATGTGTTCTTTCAAATTATTCAGTTTATTAATAATAGAAGCTTTGTTTCAGATACTTCGAATATTGTGTTCAGAAGTTAAATGAAAATTAAGGATTCTGTTTATTAACTCTCAGACAGGAAGAAAATGATATTTACCATTTATACCTTACATGGGATTGTACTTCAAGAAAAAGATATAATCATAATGTTTAATTCCATTTTTTTTTCATCTGACAAAGTTAACAAATTGTCGTGTTATTTCAAAAGGAAATCAATTGGTACTACCGATTTGAAAACTTTTTGTCACTCCTTTTTTTGGAAATATATTTTTTCAATTATTTTCGATAGAAATGAAAAAAGCAATCTCAAAGGTAATAACTCCTAGGGTAACGTGACTTTAATTTTTCATTTGACATTTGTGCACGATATATCGGATATTCGCCTTTTAAACTCAAAATAATATACTATTTAAGTTCCAAGAGAATAAAATAGTATTTATCTTTTATATGATGTTTTTAGTCCCAAGGAACCAGGTTTTCTTAGTTCACTTTATAAACCATTATTTCAAATTAGCATGTCGCAGCGAATTTTATACATATTATATTTTTTCCGCCGCTCGTGTGATTTTTTTGAAAATAGCAAACACACTGTCCCAAAAGCTACTTAGTCAGGGATTTGTTCACCCTTCGTGACTTTCATCCCTTCAGAAATTCTATTGCCGTCTCCATGACATCATTGACAGATATCACGTGTCTGTGTCGCAAATGAAAACGGACATTTTTAGCTAGATTTTACGTCTTCACGGCTTCGACGTTACCGGTTGACTCACTAGTGGAGCAGGACATGCTGACCCATCGGAGCACCTGATGTTACTCCAAGTTTTCATGGGAGTTCACAATATGAGTGCCTTAGTTCTTAATATCGTCTTTTTTCATTTCCATGCAATGCGGATGTATCATGTCCTTGTTTTGTCTTTGTTTTTTTCTGTTGCCGTTTTTGCCATGTATTTGGATTTTTGTATCATCACTTCCTTTTTTCCTTCGCTATTATACTGCTGTTGTTTTATTAAGCAAGCGGTGACCATTACTTTATTGAAAGATATGACATGTCGTTGTCCGAAATAAAATTTCCATCTTGATTTATTGTCTTCATAAATTTTGCATTACCCGTTTCGAAATGTCGCTTGATTTACTCACTAACTTTGTGTTGAATGGCTTATTTTTTATACCTGTCTCGCCCGCAACGGAAGGAGGCGTCAATGTATGTGTGATAGGGTCAGTTTCTCGATATTTATATGTGGAAGGTCATTGGTATTTGGTATATTGGTTGGCCTTAGGTAGTACATGGCATTATTTTTAAACATTTGTCTGTGATCTCAATTTCACATTTTAGTGAGCATGTGACGTCTTTGTACTAATTGGTAAAAAGGTTGATCTGGGGTAGTACATAACGGTCTGTCAAATATCTTGTGATGTGATTAATAAATTGTTCTGGTTGAATTGTTTTTCACGGATTTGTCATATGTCCAATGGACTTTTCGTACTGGTCTATCCTTCAATTGTCTCCGACTTTTGTTGTATCTATTGTTGTATTCGTTTTTGTACTGTTTTAAGCACAAATCTGTATTCATATTAGAATATTAAAAATACATTTCATTTTCACCGGAAGAAAATGACATACTTTATAGAAAACTTTTGTTTTTGATACAAACTTTATCACGGCAATTATCAAGTGAGTCCAAGTAATCTCTTAAATACGAGACTTTTCAGTCGTGTTCATTCAGGAAAAAAATCTATTATAATACGGAAAAATCAATACATCAATAATTTGAGAGGGAATCACTAATTAATGAACACTGTTGAGCGATGGGTAATTTATATACACTTGGCCATAAGTTAGGGACCACCAGATTTTCACCGCAACAAAAAATTTTGTTTTAAAATTATGACAAGAAAAATGTTGTTGTGCACACATATTCTGTATGGATGAACACAGTATGACTTCAACCAATAAAATACCAAGATATTTTTTTCAAAAATACATTACCGGAAATGCTGTAGCTCTTTAAAGTGAGCATGCAAAATTGAGCAAAATGATAAGGGGAACAGGTTTCAGTTTGGACGTGTGTTTGCAAAAAGTACTCGAGCAGAACAAAATTTCTCTAATAACAAAATAAAGAATAATCAATTTCCAACATTTATTGCTCATAATACAGTCAATAACGGGTATATCCGCCTCGTGCTCTGTACAATTCCTGAACTCGTCTCCTCATACCATGAACAAGTCGTCTCAGTTTGTGTTGGGGGTACTGTTGCCATTCCTGACGCAAAGCAGTCCTCAATTCCTGAATGTTCTGACATTTTGGGTTACGAACATTCACCTTTCTACCCAGAAAGTCCAGATAGATGGATGGTTATCAAAATCCGCAACTAAAGGGCGCAGAATCTGATCAAGGTACTTTTGTCCTGTTAAAGTCCCATCAAGCACAAACAAGTCAGGTTTGCAATTAAGGGAAAAGCATCCCCAGACAGTTACGCCACCTCCACCGAATGCAGTGGTTCCCAAAATGTGATTCTGTTTAAGTGCTGTCTTTCTTGGTCTCCAGACACGGACGCGACCATCTACAGGATTCAGCAAGAACCTGCTTTCATCTGACCAGTGAACCCTCCGCCAAGACCTGACGTTCCATCCCATATGGTCACGTGCCCATTGCAGCCTTGCCGTCTTGTGTCGAAGTGTCAGCTGGGGACGTTTAATCGGTCTCCTAGCACGAAGCCTTGCATTGTTGAGACGTCTGTTGACGGTACGCCTGCTTATGCGTCCATTGACAATCCAGTGGTTTCGTAGAGTATTTGCAGTGCTGAAAGGGTCTTGTCTAGCGAGCCTTTTCAGCAATCTGTCTTCTCTAGGAGTGGTTTTCACCGGTCTTCCAGTTCGTTGACGTTCTTTGATATCTCCAGTTTCTCCAACACGCTGCAATAATCGAACGATTACTGAGTGGCTAACATTAAAACGTTCAGCAACCTGTCTGTAGGACAATCCGCCTCTTACCATTCCAACTGCTTGCCATCTCTCTGCATCTGAAAGTTTTCGTCGTGCCATTTTACAAGTCAATAAACAAAGTTTAATTTTTTACCTGTACTTGACGTTTAGGTATTGATTAGTACTCACTGTCAAACTTGAGTTTTGCATAAGTACAGGTGACCTCAGAAAAACATTCTTTATCGATCTGTTATTAACTGATCGATAGAAACATTAGAGTAATATGAAAGAACAAATGTGTTGGTATTAATCCTATATATTTTTACAAGTAACCAAATTGATCTGAAAAATATTTTTGACATCAAAGTTAGTGGTCCTTAACTTATGGCCAAGCTTCAGGTTGATTGTTATATAGTTGAATAATTGTAATGTAGGCCGATTTATTAGTACACTTCAATTTCATAAACAGTTTGTCTTATATGGTTGTACATATGTATTTCAATAGATCAGGAATCCAGTTATCCTTCTTACTGGTACTTTAGGAGATCGTTTCCGCCTTCAATTACACGAGAGTTCCTAAAGTCACAAAGATAGCTTATTTCGTTCCGATCCGATAAAAAACATGGCCGCCAGCTCGGAACTAAGGTTTAACATTGGACCCTATCGGAAAAATCACATTGTCATCCCATTGAAGCAAATTCAACCAAACTTTACAGGAATGATGTACTAAAGGTCCTTGACAAAGATTGCTCATTGGTTTTTGATCCGATGAAAAACGTGGCCGCCAGCGTGGAACATAGTTTAACATTAGACCCTATGGGAAAATCACATTTTCATCTTCTCCTCTGAAACCACTGAATTAAATCCAACCAAACTCTACAGGAATGATGTACTAAAGGTCTTTAACATAGATTGCTCATCTCATTCCGATCCGATTAAAAAACATGGCCGCCAGCGCGGAACTTATTTTAACATTGGATCCAAGGGAAAAATCACATTTTCATCTTCTACCCTAAAACCACTGAAGCAAATTCAACCAATCTTTACGGGAATGATGTACTAAAGGTCCTTTACAATGATTACTCAATTTACTCCGATCCGATTAAAACATTACCGCCAACAGGGAACATAGTTTAACATTGGACCATATGTGAAAATCACATTTTCATCTTCTCCTCTAAAACAACTGAAGCAAATTGAACCAAATTTTACAGGAATGATGTAATAAAGGTTCTTTACAAAGATTGCTCATTTCGTTCCGATCCAAATAAAAACATGGCCGCCAGGTCGGAACTTAGCTTTAACATTGGACCCTACGGGAAAATTCACATTTTCATCTTCTGCTCCAAAACCACTGAAGCAAATTCAACAAAACTTTACAGGAATGATGTACTAAAGGTCCTTGACAATGATTTTTCATTGGGTTCCGATCCGATAAAAAACGTGGCCGCCAGCGGGGAACATAGTTTAACATTGGACCCTATGGGTAAATCACATTTTCATATTCTCCACTGAAACCACTGAAATAAATTCAACCAAACTTTACATTAATGATGCACTAAAAGTCCTTAACAAAAATAGCTCAGTTCGTTCGATCCGATAAAAAAACATGGCCACCAGCGTGGAACTTAGGTTTAATATTGGACCCTATGGGAAAAATTACATTGTCATCTTTTGCTCTGAAACCACTGAAGCAAATTCAACCAAACTTTACAGGAATGATGTTCTAAAGGTCCTTTCGCAAATCATGACAATGATTGCTTATTGGGTTCCGATCCGATTAAAAACATGGCCACAAGCGGGGAACATAGTTGAACATTGGACCTATGGGAAAATTACATTTTCATCTTCTCCTCTGACGTCTGAAACCACTGAAGTTAATTGAACCAAACTTTACAGAAATGATGCACTACAGATCCTTAACAAAGATAGCTTAATTTGTTCCGATCCGATAAAAAACATGGCCGCCAGCTCGGAATTAAGGTTTAACATTGGACCCTATCGGAAAAATCACATTGTCATCCCATTCCAAACTTTACAGGAATGATGTACTAAAGGTCCTTGACAAAGATTGCTCATTGGTTTCTGATCCGATGAAAAACGTGGCCGCCAGCGTGGAACATAGTTTAACACTAGACCCTATGGGAAAATCAAATTTTCATCTTCTCTGAAACCACTGAATTAAATCCAACCAAAATTTACAGGAATGATGAACTACAGGTCCTTAACAAAGGTAGCTCATTTCGTTCCGATCCGATATAAAACATGGCCGCCAGCGCGGAACTTAGGTTTAACATTGGACCCTATGGGAAAAATCACATTGTCATCTTCTGCTCTGAAACAACTGAAGCAAATTCAACCAAACTTTTCAGGAATGATGTAATAAAGGTTCTTGACAAAGATTGCTCATTGGGTTCCGATCTGATAAAAAACCTTGCCACAAGCGGGGAACATAGTTGAACATTGGACCTTATGGGAAAATCACATTTTCATCTTCTACTCTGAAACAACTGAAGCAAATTCAACCAAACTTTACAGGAATGATTTACTATAGGTCGTTAACAAAGATTGTTCATTATCTTCCTATCCGATACAAAACATTGCTGTCTGTGCAGAACTTAGGTTTATTCAACCTAACTTGACAGGAAAGACGTACTAAAGGTCTTTTACAAAGATTGCTCATTTCATTTCAATCCGGCAAAAAAAAATATCCTCCACCGCAGAACATAGTCTAGCATTGGAGCCCGGTATAAGAAAGCCATCCTTTTCATCATCTTATCTGAAACCGCAGTTTTGGAGGGGTTGTACTCCACAGCCTGGAATACTGGGTCCTATCTCTACATGTATATCCCGGGGTTTCCCCGGGGTCAGCCCCATTAAGTAGGAGTCATACCACACAAGCCGGAGATACTAGGTCCTATTTCCATACCCCGGGGTTCCCTGGGGGGTGGGAAGGGGGGGGGGGGNACGAGTATTCGAATACTCGCTTGGAAGTCGAGTACTCTAGTATAATATTTGTACTCGAGAACTCGGCTTTATTTAAATTGAGGGATATTTACTAAATTTCAGTTAATACGTGTGTTTATTTTCTGCAATAGTGTTTCTTGTATCAATACATATTCTATTTTCTTTTAATTGCGCCTCATCCGCTAGCGCCTAATATTTATGTATTCCTACCATGCTTTACGCAGTTATGCGTTTTTCATTTTCTATTTTTTTTTTCATCAAATCATTAATTTTAAATGAAAGAAAATTAACAAAATTTATTCTTTCAAATTAAATCACCCCTTGCTATTAATTGTCTTCTTTAATTCCTTAAAATCATTCCATAAAGTATTTTGAAACCTGCCTATTCAGTTCAAGAACCGGCGACAACAGTAGAAAACTTTAATTTTCTCAGGACAGGTGACGTTCATTATCTATTCAGAAAAACCCTTCATTAACGAATATAAAATTATATCAGTGAAAGTAAATTTTTACACCACAAGCCGTCAGTCGATTTTTTGCAAAATAGTGTTTGATTGTTTGATGTTTCAAAGGTAGTTAACTTTACAACTCATTCAAATAGACAATGAAAACATGCTTCATGAAAAAAATAATAGTAACAAAAAAAAAAAACAAAAAAAAAAACTAAAAAGGTTTCATTGAAAACAGAGAAGACATACGATGCAGGTCCTTGTTCCACATTAAACGAATGGTGGCCAGGAATTACAATGATTCGAGTACTCGTGAGTATTTGTACCGTGGACTCGAGAACTGAATTGCAGACATTTTTACATTCCTAATTATTTAACGTCCAGTGAGCAATATGTCAGCTCTATGAGAATGAGACAATTCAGAAGTTGATGCAGAGCATCAGGTCGCTGCCAATATTTTTGGCAACTACACAACAATGATTTTGAGGGAAATAATTCGGAGAATTGATTTCTATTGGTCTCCAAATCATGCAATTATTGTATGTTTATTCCTGTATGACTATCGTACATGTGCAATCCTATACGTGAACTGATTTATCACTGCAATTTTATAGCTGTTAATGGTGTACGAGTTCCAATTGAATCTGTCATCAGATACTCAAGTTAACACCATAAAAGCCGTACATTTTACAGGTCAGTCTATTTTCGGTACGAGTAACCTTTGCCTTCGAAATATTAATTTCAAAATCAATAGACTTCTTCCTCTATCAAATAATTTGCATGTGTTAAGTTTCAATAAAGTTTTTTTCCGTGGAACTTGACTTAAAAATCTTTTTTTTTCAAATAGACCTTCCTTCGCAATGCAGATTTAAATCTTTGATATTTTAACCTACAGTAAACATTTTCTTCCAATTTCAAGTATCCTATTTGAACTACACTTTAGGCATATGTACAATAAAGGGGAATTTTAAAGCTATTTTTCGAAAAAAAAAAAAAAAAAAAAAAAAAAAAAAACAAAAGAACTATTTGTTAATTAATTCGAGACTCTCGTGTAATTGAAGGTGGAAACGATCGCCTCGGATGCCAGTTAGAAGAAAAACTGGACCTCTGAACTTATTGAAATAAATATATACCAAAAAAAAAAAAAACTATGTATAAATTTCAAGTGAATTTTAAATTTTTCCTATTTGAAAATTCTTTAACTAAATGTTAATTTACGAAAAAATTAACATGAAGCACCACAAATCGGTTAAAAATAAATCACCCTTAACTCAACGGTGTTCATTAATTAGTGCTTCCCTCTCAATGTATTGATGTATAGATCTTTTACATATACCTATAGAAATAGTTCTGTTATTGGAGTGAACACGATTCAAAAGTTCCGTTTTTCGTAGAGACCCAAATCACGACTAATGAACCTTTAAATAAAAATAACTTCTAGAAACAAAACTGTATCCGTATATCTATTTTTTTTTGGTCGTTTGAACATGGATATGGGATGTTGTCTCCTTGACATTTACCCCATTTCCTTTCTTTTTCATATCTAATTCATTTCCATATTCCATTTTTTTAGTCATGCTGTCTCATTTCGTGTTGGATATGAATTGCGCTAATTTTGGATTTTTGAATTCCCTTTTCAACATTTTTGCTTCGATATTCGTTTGCCGAAGTGTTCTTCCCGAACAATTATTATTGTTTGTTGTTCATTGTAATGCAACTTGAACGTTTACTTTAAACGCGAACTTTATTAACTAAATTCGATACTTACACCTGTCACACAATTATGAAGGTTTACATTTCAGCTATTTTTTGAACTCGTCCTTCCTTCATCTATTTTTGCAAGATGCATTGATTCAGAGATATACAAAACCAGTGTTATAGCAATTGGTTGATTAAATTTTTATTCATATTTCCATCAGTTTTTTCGAAACTGCAGCTTTCCAATTCGTGATCACGTGATCCTCCATGAAATCTGTCTTGAGAAATCACAAACATAGTCGCGGTGAGGACACCGCGACTTATAAAGTTAATCAATTAAAAAAATATTAGTAAAATTAGAAAGAAACATAGGTGGAAAAGATAACTAAAGCACGAAGATTTGACTGCCACTGGAAAAGGGGAGGAATGGGTAGGGGCAGGAAATTTACTCTTCTATACGAGTCGCAGTTTATCTGCTCTCTTTAGAAAATTATTGAAGGGGATTTTAACTGCATGGTGTTTTTCTACACAGTTTGGCTACAATGGTTGGCGGTCAGACTCTCAGTATAGACGTATTTACACTTTGGTCCGCCATTATTTTTTACTTCACACAGGTTCCAGTAATATCTACATCACAGAACTATAAAATATGACGTCACAATTCGAATCTTTATTGTTCCATGACGTCAAAAGGTTATTCGGAGACAAATGTGAGGTCATTCGGAGACAAAATACCGAGTGTAAATCGGTATTGCTAATTAGGTTTATTCATGTTTTGATTTTCGGTCAAGGTTTTGCGTATTTTGTATAAACACAGTTTCTAAAAACATCAAAAGCAAAAATAAAATAAAATTTCGCTATTGGTCATGCTAATTGTCAATTTGAAGTTTGACCAAAAATGCTGATTAGACTGTAATGAAAAGTAACAGTACAATAAATATACGCCATAAGTTATGAAAATAAACTATTTTCTGTCTTGAGACCAACATTTTTCTTTTTTCATAAGGATTTTAATTTCGATCTGTATAACGATTCTAGGAAATGAAAATTTTTATGAATTTTTCATAGAATGTTTAAATTGTATTATTTCATTTTTCAGCATGAACAGAATTTTATGATCTTTATGTCATGGACAGTAGGCGTAGAAAATCAGTAAAAGGAATATAAACAACGCAAGTCAGTAGATAGGTAATGATACTTAGTTAAGACATGAAAGGACTAAAGCCCAAGGCGACAACGCTCTTGTTTTTAATGACCTTGGTGATAAGTTCCTCTGCCAGAAATCGGAGATTTCGAGTTCGACCACAGACTGTTCAATTATTACGCCGTAAGTTGGTCATTTATATATTTTTGTGTTTCGTTTAGTTGGGAATAAATAAATATCAGTATGAAGAAGTTATTTAATTCAAGAATTTTGCTTTATCTGTTTCTATTTCCCCTTTTTTAAAATATGTACTGTTAATTTATTTTCTGCATATTCTCATTTCGACAACTTATGTCCCTTCAGTGCAGATAAAATCTAAACGTTTGGAAGACCATAACTCAAAAACTAACAGATAACAAATAACCAATAAAACCTAAATGTAAAGCCCAAATCGGATAAGGACAGAGCTATGCATGAGGGAGATACTCCTTAGTTTCAACAAAATTTACAAAAATTTAGTAATTTTAAAGCAAGGTTTCAAATTGAATCGGCTTGCGGGTCAGCACCGAAGTACTGACCACTGGGATGGTGAAAAATTTAAGGGACTAACACAGCACCAGCAGTGGCATCGACTCACTTTTTAATTTTATTTCGTTGTTTATTGATTGATATTTTTGTTTTCCTAAATTGATTGCTTTATTTTGTTTTTATTATTTTATTTTACTTTTTGGTATGTTTGTTTGTTTATTTATTATTTTTTTGGTTTCCACTCCGTTTTGAGAAAACATATTGTGATTCAAACATTCAAACATAACTTATCACTCGTAGTTTTCGAACTATGTTTAAGTTTAAAGAACTTGCAAATAACACATCTTAAAAGAAATTGAAAATGACGTCCTCAGGGTATTTGGGAAAAAGAAAGCCTTTCCTATCAGGTTAATTCCAACATAAATACTGACATGAAAGTTTCAACTTATAAAACTATCAAAAAGACGATGTAGCTTTTTCAATTGTATTTGTAGAAATTTTATCATTTATTCGAATCAGGAATCACATTTTCATACCGTTACCATGCGTAACACGCTTAATTACGGAAGCTTATTAGGGACACAACACAATTTATTTTTACACAACACATTTTTTAAAATTTGTAATTACAAAATAATAAATTGCAATTAAAAATTACTAAATTGTAAATACAAAATATAAATTGTAATTACAAATTAGTAATTTTTTATAACAATTTAATAAATTATAATTACAAATTAGTGAATTGTTATTTCCAATTAATAAATTGTTATTAAAACTTATTAAATTGTAATTAAAATTTATAAATTGTTATTACAAATTATTAAATTGTTATAACAAATTATTAAATTGCAATTACAAATTAGTAAATTGCTATTACAAAATATAAATTGTAATTACAAATTAGTAAATTGTTATAACAATTTGATAAATTGTGATAACAAATTACTAAATTGTTATTACAAATTAGGAAATTGTTGTGGAATCTTATTCGAGGAAGACAGGTCATGTTGATCTCCAATAATTGTAGGCAAACTGTATTTAAAAACTTCACATTATCATGACTATTATGCCACATTGTTGATCGTTTTGCACCGAGAACGTGTATTTATTAAAAGAATCAAGAAGAATAAAATAATTATTTCATTGGAGGGTCTAGAGGGGAGATAGCTCCGATAGATGGAACAGCCTTTTTCTGTAAGTAGTTTTAAATTTCTGCACAATTTTGGACATCGACTTAAACCCCCACCACCTTTTTTGAAGGTTTGATAAGACCGTGTATTTCAAGTTTTCCACATACAATGGCTTATTTGTCCTTGGAACTTAGATTAGTGCGGAATTACACATACCCTACATTGTATGTTCTTTTCATAGATATTTGTGCACTTATATACTCAATGGACATGGATGCGTCTAAGTGTTCTCTACGAGACAAACGTATCTGTAAAATGAGAACAGAGAGAAGAGGGTTAAAGAGATGTAGAAAAGGTGAAAAGAAATGTTGGGAGTGATTGATTGATTGAATATTGTTTAACGTCTACTCAGCAATATTTCAGCTATATCAAGACGAGAACAAGTTTGTCAATAAATAATCACTTTGGGGGTATGGAAAGGGCCATGGGACGGGAAATTCTGACTGCCACTGGAAAAGTAGGGTGAAATCGAAAAGGGCGGGGAATTTAGCCTTGTAACCGATCACCTACGGACCACTAAAAAAAGAGCTTGCTACAAGGGTTCTTTAACGTGCAGGAAGCGTGGCATTTCTTCCAAGACGTGGACCTGAGTTTTTATTTATTTATTTATCCCGCACAAACACGGAATGGGTCCTATTTCTATATCCCGGGGTTCCCTCGGGGTCAGCCCCGTTTTAGGCTCAAATGTTAAGCTTTATTCTTCACTGACAGCCATATTTGTTCAATCCAATTGAAATAAGTAACCTTTGAAAGGACCTTCCATATATTATTAGGAATACTTTTGAGGTCTCCGCCATGAAATGGCGGCGCCCTATAGTAATCAGGCTGTCCGTCCGTCTGTCCGTCAGCATGTTCAATGTCGTATGATATCTCAAGATTGCCTTCATTGATTTTTATGGGTTTTTACTCAAAAGTTAGATTTCACCAAAGGAAGCTTCCTTTTGTTTTTGAGAAAAATCGGAAATTGATTTTTTCCAACAAACTTTAATATGAAAAAAATGCATATTTAGAGAATTAACACTATATGGCACGATAACTTGATATTGCTTTCAGGGATTTAAATGATTTTAATACTCAAATTTGGACTTGAATAAAGGAGGCTTCCTTCTGTATTGGAGAAAAATCGGAATTTTATTATTTGAAAAAAAACTTAACACTGTGGCGTACGATAACTTGAGATTGCCTTCAGGGATTTTAATGGTTTTGATACCTTTAAAGTTGGACTTGACCAAAGGAAGCTCCTTTCTGTTTTTGGGGAAAATCTAAAAACACTTTTTCGAGAAAACGTAGTTTTTATATGAAAAAGTGCATATTTATGAATAAGCTCAATGTTACATGTTCACATGAAATCATCCACACAGATGTTCATTAATTTTATACACAGTATTGGACATGCTCAAAGGAGGGTCCTTTTCCATTTTGAGGAAAATCATGAAACAATTTTTTTTTTGGGAAAACATTGTTTTTGATATGAAAAAAAAAACATAGTTTGAGAATTAGCTCTATGTCGTAAACAACGTGAAATGATTTTCACAGATTTTTACAAAATTTATACACAGTGTTGGACATGATTACATGATTACACGTATAAGAAGGTCCCTTTCTATATTGTATAGGAAGGTCTCTTTCTATATTGAGTAAAAAATGAAAAAAAATTTCGGGAGAAAACTTAGGTTTTTTTTTTTACCAAAATGTGCATATTTTGAGAATAAGCTTCAAGTTGTTTGATGATAACTTGAAATAATCTTCATAGATTTTATAAGATTTATGCCCAGTGTTGGACACGATCAAAGGATGTTTCAGGGAAATAGAAAAACATATTTGGGGGGAATTGACTTAACATTTTTCTTCAATGTTTTGATCCGATCTGCACAGAAAAGACATAAGTTGTCAAAATGGGCACATGCAGAAACATAACTTACAATCACTTAGAATTTTGTTATTTATGTTTTCCGCAAACAGGATACACAAGGGGTGCCTTTCTGAAATTGTCAGTATTCTAGTTCTAAT
Organism: Modiolus philippinarum; assembly: GCA_002080025.1. Taxonomy (NCBI): domain Eukaryota; kingdom Metazoa; phylum Mollusca; class Bivalvia; order Mytilida; family Modiolidae; genus Modiolus; species Modiolus philippinarum. Next base: position 56,524 of record MJUU01053372.1, read on the forward strand.
ACATTTAAGTGTTTCAGAGTAAATGATGAAATGATAATTTTCTATAGAGTTAAAAACTATGTTAAGTGCTGGCGCACATGCTTTTGTAAGGCTTAAATGAAATGATCATTTATTTAAAGGTCCTTCCATTATTTATTCCTGTAAAGTTTTGTTGAATTTGCTTCATTGGTTTCAAAGGAGATGAAAATTTGATTTTCCATATAGTCTCGGCGCAAAACAATAACCAGTGTGACATAATAATGTTGTTTGTCCACAGTTTGCCTACAATGATCAGTGGGCAGCATGACCTGGCTGCCTCGAATAAGACAGTGAACTCCCCTATCAACAGGAATTTCCTATTTTGTAATAACAATTTATTTATTTTTATTACAATTTGTTAATTTGAAATCACAATTTATTAATGGGTAATTACAATTTATGAATTGTAAAAACAACTTATTAATTTGTAATTACAATTTATGAATTTGTAATAACAACTTATTAACTTATTATTACAATTTATGAATTTGTAATAGCAAGTTAGTAATGTGTAATTACAGTTTATTAAACTACAATTTGTTAAATTGTAATAACAATTACTTATTTGCAATTACAATTTATAAAATTGTAATAACAAATCACTAATTTGTAATTAACATTTTCATTTTGTAATTACAATTTACTAATTCGTAATTACAATTTAAAACGGGTATCCCAAAAATATAGAAGAAATAAAAAAAAAAAATAGAAAAAAACATGATACAACGAAATCGGAGTAATTTGCTGCCTGGAATCTTTAATATGACTTCAATTGGGTTTTTAATAGGAAAAATAAAGATCTTCGTATGTTGCATCTAAGCAGACAAATATACAAAACCAGGGTATTGGTTAGTTTAACTGTTCTTTGTATGTTTTAATATATTTATGTTGCAGGAAATAGTGCGAAATATGCGTTACACGGGAAGGTTTATTTACATTTTTAGTTATTCAAAACTGACGTGTTGATGTGCAGTGACAAAAATTCTTAATGAAATGAGTAAAATGGTAAAAAAACAACAGGGGAATGCCGGTGCAAACAAACAAAGCAAAAAACAAAAAAAAAACAAAAAATAAATAAATAAAATAAATAAAAAAAAATAAAATAAAATAAAAAATCTAAAGTTGAAAGAAACAATTAGAAGATAAGAATAAAAGTAGAGATCAAACGTTTCAAGCTTACACTCTTTGTGAATGGTAATAAGAAATAAAACGACAACGGACCGATTATTAATACTTTTGTATGCCAGTTATTTCTTTACAATATTAGCACTCGTATGCCTTTTGTTACAGTAACTCTGAAATGTACAAATCTTGCGAAAATGTCCGAAATTGATTTAAAAATAAAACAACAAATTCTTTCTACATCGAAAGAAAAGTTGGACAGAAATCCGGTTCGAGGCACTTGATATATATATTCCTACAGGGATTGGAAAAAGGGGCAGTAAAAGTCTCCTTTTTCTTGTAATCCAGAATGACAAAATTTGGCAATGCTTTATATGATGCTACATTCAATTCACAAATTAAATAGTGTTTGATTGTTAACTTTGTATTGTATGGTTCGTAAGCATAATGATTTTAAAAGAAGGAATCAACGCTGATAGTTAGGGATGGTGGCTACTTCAGTACTGGAGTACAGGTGATCAAAATCTGCAAGAAGTGCCAGTCGATTTGCACGCTCCTCTTTTGCGTATATGCAATGAATCTATAGCACATGATAAATTTTCACCATACCACACAGTAAAAAGTAAAAAAAACAAATGAAAAATTGAAATCATTACTTAAAACCAGCCGCACCTCGTAAACGACCAGTGTGGCGTCCAAAGTTTACATCATTTGAAAAATCTTGAACCTTATCAACCAGAATGCTCATATCTTGCAATCGAATTGCAACAAATATAAGCCAAACAATAAAGATGCAGTGCATCGATGGAATAAAAAGGAAGAAAAGTCTTATAACAGTAAATTCATGGCCATTGTGTTGCAACATAAACGATATGCCGTCCAAGGAAGTGTGTGGATTTACCTTTAACAGCCAGCTTAATTGAATGAAAATATACGATCATGCTTTGGGTACTGAATTAGGAGTGAGTTTTGTTTTTCTATTAATTCCATCAAGAAAATATGTCTGTCAAATTTGAGCGAGGAAATCAAAATACTAGTATATCAACAATATTACACCTAATATTGGTATTATTTTAATCTTTTAATAGTATTTATGCATCATTGAGGTCTCTTATAGTAGTTCACTTTGGCATTTTACAAACATAAAACAATGATAGGACAAATTTATTGTAGAAGAAAATTGATTAATACTGGAGTACTTGGAGATACACTACTATTAATTACCCTTACTAATCCATTATCTATATCATGACATTCATTGATAATAATTTTATTTGACTATTTAGTTTAATAATAGTAAAAATGAAAGTGTACGGAAAATGAAGCCATGTATGATTCAAATATCAATTTTTTTGTAAGGAATCTGCACATTTTTTTAGATAACAGATACAGATACAACATAAATACAAGTACTGTGGTTTAGCAACTTTTGTTCTATAAATGCCAACTTTAACAATTTGTAACCTTGCGGGGTGCATTCCGAATTTGTGAATGGAATGCCCTGTCTATGCGGGGTAGTGCGGTCATAATAGCGAAAGCCTTACTGTGAACAATTATAGCCAAATCGTGTGGAGAAACGTCACGCTCTACGTAGTAAAAGTCCTATGCTGTATCTCTAAAGAGAGCAGACGCATCGGGTGTCGTAAAGAAGGCTTAATTTCCTGCTCTTACCATTTATCCAATTTTAGTTAGTGGGAATCCACCTTTATTCCTTTTTTCTTTTACTTCAATTCTCTTTGAATGATAACTTCTTCTCGTCCACATATAGCTGAAATATTGCTCACTGGACTTTAAACTAGAACTAATAATCAGCCAATCTACTAGATCGAGCATTTAATTATCAACTCGTCTCTTCTCAACTATTGAAATTGAATTTTTCTTGTCTTTTTTACATATTTTTATAATTTTTTTTAACCATACCTTGTCTTATATGAAAGAAATAAGTCTTATGAGCATAAATTATTAAATGAAAAGCAACACGTTATCTAAATACTTTTGAATGTAAAACATATTTGTAAAAACTACCCAAAGCTATATCAGCACAGCATTGAGAACGAGAATGATCAATACATATATGATAATAAAAATCTATTTCTCAAAATTAATGATGTTATTTTCCGTAGAGCCCTTAAACAATTTTAACTCTCCTGAAATATGTTCCTCTAGTTTCGACACAGAGATAACAATTCTAAAATATAACGAAGATGGTTCTTGTTCCAATTTCTGCATTAAACAATCGTTTGTTTCTTCTCCGTTTACTCTTTTTTCTATGAAAACCTTTGATCCTAAAGTATAAAAGTTTGCCTCGTCTAAACACAAAGCTCCCATGGTGTGTCAAACAACGACAGTAGAATACCAAAGGAACAAAGAAGTAGTACTCACAAAAATTGAAGTCCAAAGGCCTGGCAACATCGAGAACACAGAAAACAATGACGTAAGACAGCTACAAAAATCAGAAATAAAAAGCACAACATTCACAACCAAGGCACTCACAGTGTGAACTCCCTTGAAACTGAGAGTGACATTTGTTGAGTCATTTGTTAAAAACGAATTAGATAACTACAACGATTGGGAAAAAGAGAATTATATATTTATAATTATTTATTTTCAAATCCTAATGAGAAGCCTTAAGTCTTCCAATTCGCAGGCCAGTTATGACTGGTTAAACAATTAAAGATAATGAAGTTCAGTAACCTATGTTATAAGATATAAATTTCAAAAATAATAGAATACCGTGATGTACTTTGACATTTAATAAAAAGGCAGTAGAACACCTATTGAAGAACGAAAATAAATTTAATGATAATAAAAAAAATATATTTCAAGCAAGTTATATTTTCTTTTATGCCTTAATACGTACGAAGATCAAATTAATTCTTTAGCAATAGGTTCGCCTTATATAAAACAATCGTAGCTTTTTCACACCGTACAACCGCTTTGTATCATTTTGATCATCGGCCGATTGATAAGATCATCGATGTTTGTTTACATGCAGAGAAGTGAAACAGTGGTGTTAAGATTTTAGATATTTAATGTCGTTTTAAGCAGGACAATGCATTGATTTGGATGTTAAAATGAAGATTGTAAATCACATAATGAAAACAATAAATTACTTTCTGATATCATGTACATTTGGGTGGACTTTAAATCAATTTTTTACTGATATCATGTACATTTGGGTGGACTTTAAATCAATTTTTTACTGAAAATCTTGCAAAAAACTCACATCATGAACTTCAACCACTTATTCCACAGAACTTGGTATTTAACAAAGTATTATTTAACATCAGCATGAAAGATGCATCTATTACCCTTCTTTTGATATATGCAGCAGTATTCAAATGTTAGATGTTTTTGTGTAATTTGACTTTACTCAACGCTATATGTGATAAATAGGATTCGATCTTCGACCGATTTATTTTATTGAATCATACGATCCCCAGCAGAGATCAGCTACGATCACTGGATTTGTTGTGATATATCTAAGACTGCATTTCAAAATGTTATATAAAAAGGTTAATTTACAAAAAATATAATATTGATGATTTGTGATAGTAAAAAATGCACTGGGAGCACTTACATCTTGCATTCAATTGAAACTGATGAAACTCACACGGGTGTGACATGTCTAGACTTAAACAAGCCTGGGACTTATCCAAAGTAGACAGCAGCTCAACTATGAACGAATTATTTCAAGGGCGTAAAAGTAATAGTTTTTATGAGAACAAATCGTGCTTTAGAGTACAGACAGGGATGGAATTCAAAGCGGTATATAACAAGAGGCTCTCAAGAGCCTGTATCGCTTACCTGGGTCCTGCACCACTTTAATTCCCAATTGATGGTCCATCTTTGGTTGTGTATATGTACATAAAAATCAGCAACTTTTTATAAAATTTAATTAAAATTGTTCAAGCAGTTTCAGAGAATGCAGTTTCCAAACTTAAGGGGCCTATGTTAATCTACGCTCCCTGCTGGCAGCTATTTAACAAAAAACTTTGAAGAGGGTCACATAAGGACTATCATATCAAAATTCTACTGAAATTGTTCAAGCAGTTTTAGAGGAGAAGATCTTTATATGCATTTCCCACTGGGTCCAATGTTAAACTAAGTTTTGCTACTGGTGGCCATGTCGGAAGACGGATCAGCACCAAAGTAACAAGCTTGGTCAAATCTCACAAGTTTCATTTATGCAATGTTTAAATTGAATCCATTCAATGGTTTTCCATGAAATCTTTGTATGCATTTCCCCTTAGGGTCCAATTCATTGCTGGAAGCAATGTTGTATGATGGATCAGAACTGAAGTAACAACACTTAGTCAGCTTCTCAAAGTTTGGATTAAATCTATTAAGCAGTTCTCTAGAAGAAGATCTTTTGTTATATTTAGTTCACAGCTGGTGGCACTTGGTCAGCACCTGACAGGCATCATTCATGTCATGTTTGATTTAAATCCATTCAGCAGTTCTTTAGAAGATCTTTGTGTGCATTTCCCATAGGGTCCAATGCTGTCGGTCATGTAAGATGACAGATTGGCACCAAAGTAATAACACTTGGTCAGCACCTCATAAACATCATTCATGAAAAGTTTG
>MJUU01053372.1:62941-75702 GCA_002080025.1 Modiolus philippinarum
TGTCAGATTTTTGATATCTGTAACGGTTTTTGAGTTATTTGCCAAAAACTGTAATTTACCCCTATGTTCTATTTTTAGTAACGGCAGCCATTCTGTTTGACCTAAGACATACAAAATAACAAATTTGAAACTAGATACCCTAGTGATGATTCAGATAAAGTTTGGTTCCATTTGACCCAGTGGTTTCAGAGGAGAAGATTTTTGAAAGTGAACTAACGACGGACGGACGACGGACGGACGGACGGACGACGGACGCCAAGTGATGGCAAAAGCTCACCCTGGCATAGCCAGGTGAGCTAAAAACGATATGTTCTATTTGTTTCAAACAAAAATAATAAAGACATATTAAAAAAAATATTATTATGCATTTAACAAAGGTTTGTAATTGTCTATTCATTATACTCTCTTTCCCTTGTTGTGTAGTTTAGTTCGTGAATTTGTATAGGAAAAATAAAAAAATGCGGATGAAGGGAACGCGAACATTTGCTGATATGTCCGCTTAGTGGCATCATTCTTGTAGCAAAATTGCTAATTTGTTTGCGATGCAATGTCATAAGTTTTGGAATGCTAGCGCTTGTTTGACCAATTTAATTTTCTCCACATCAACGACAAGTTAACACATAAATAAAATCGGACGACATGCATATCATGGAGTTTTTTTATTTCAAATTCTGTTCCTGTTTCGAAATTGAAAGCTGATCCTTCTATTAAAAAATTACAATTTGCGTAGAACGGTCCCTTACATTTTTTTACCGTTGGATTTAGTTCTTTCTGTTTGGGTAATTTTGCAGACGTAAGAAGTTTTTTTCAGAGACTTTGGATGTCTTTTACCTTTTAAAATGTTTTTGTTTTGAAGTACCCCTTGGATGCGGTTATCAGTTTTCAATATTGTTAAGTTTCTGTATGTAATGCCAAAAGCTTCGTTATTTCATGGGTTGAAAGTTGAAACATACGGGATATTATTTTCTTCGTGTTTGCTTTTAATTCTTCTTAATTCACGAATGTCCATTGCTTTTACTATTCCATTCTTTATCTGATTTTAAGAATATTTACGTTTTTCTAGAAAATAGTGGTTCTTCCAATATCTCTTCGTTTGTGCTGTATTCCGTTGTAAATTTGAAACTTTCATTCATTTCATTTATTTTGTCTTAAATAAATGTTTAAATCGTGTACTCCTCATCCACAAAATTAAACAATCGTCAAAGTACCGCTTTCAATATTCGATTAAATAATTCTTTAAACTGGGTTAAAAATTTATCGGAGGATTTCTGATACATCTTAATTTCAAAATGACCCATTACTAGATTTGCATAAGTAGGGGCCACTTGAGTACCCATTGCTGTTCCGGATTTTTGGCGATAGAGTTTAACGTCGAACATAAAATAATTATTTTCCAGAATGAATTTCAGACCGTCAATAATTAAACTTTTATTGAAGCGTTCTAGTAAATCGTTAGTACGTTAGTATGCTTGAAACAACAGTTACGAGGTTAGTAGAATTGTTTAACAAATATGTTAAACAAAAGAATCTGTAATTAATGATAGATCGGATCAAGAGACAACTATTAAAACTATCAATGTAGTAAATGAAAAAAAGACACCGCGATCTGAGCTTTTGATAAAATGTCGAATTGGCAATATTTGGAATAAAATGAAATTTGCTTTTTGGAACATAATAAAAAATGGCAACAAATCCGAAATTCATCAACGACGGATAAACTCTACTTCTCTAATTCTTCCTAGAAAATTACAAATAAAAAGAATTATGGACGAACCAGAGCAACAGCGCCGATTTTGAGAATAATGTCTGTAGATAAAATCCACAATGGAATTTAACTTCTTAAATTGCAAGCACAAGTAAATGAAGAAAATTGCAAATCGATTGACGATGAAATACATTCGGAATTAGCGAAAAAGGCAGAAGGTTTTGTTTTAGAAACCGTTTAACAATTGCGGAGATGAGTGCAAAAACGAAGAACTCAGAAAAAGTGATAATTGGTTTTATGAATATGAAACAAATTTCAAGACACAATATGAAACCATAAACCCTTTCATGAAAAAAAACACAGACCGACAAAAAGTGCATAAGTGACATAACAATAGACTGCCACAAAACTAATGTAGATTGGGACCACTCAAACAACAAAATAGACAATACAATTCCCGCTCAAAACCTTTCTTGGATATCTGAAACACAAGTTATTATAGAAACTTAAATTATTCTAGAAATAGTAGCAATTCTGCAACTTGATTTAGAATCTCAGTTACATTCAAAATACAAATAGATGGGAACAACATTTCTTACCAAGAATTTTCTCACCATCACAAGATTTAACAAAGTAAGAATGGACAGTGAAAAAACGTACACAACTACAGACATTATAGAAAACCAAATATTCGTGATACATAACGCGGTGGATATCGATGGAATCAGAAAACCGTTTTTTTTTTTGTGTTTTTTTTTTTTAAGATAAAACCGAAAGGAACAAAGACACTCGATGGACAACCGCATATTATCGGAAAAGTCGGAAGTAAGAAATTTATCCGATCAAGAATTTTCTAATATGCAGATTGATATTTTAGAAAAAGGCTTAAAATTTTATCCACACCAAAGTTTTCGTACTACAACGAAATCAAAGATGATATTTCTTAATATTGCCGAAGACTACGTATAGCCGATAATTTTTACACTATGACAACGAAGACGAATCATTGGTTAGAAATAAAGGTAATTACAACCCACCAAAAGGATCTTCTCTGAAAACTACTAAGCCTATTGAAACCAATCTAGGTCAAACTATTCCTAAGTTGGTCCACTTTGAAAAATGAGTCTGGCAAATCGGCATTACATCCAAGACGGCCACCAGTGAGGAACGTTGTTTAACATTGGACCCTATGAGAAAACATATTCAGAGTTCTTTGAAACTACTAGACCAATTGGAACCCAACTTGGTCATAATAGTCCTCAGTTGTTCCTTTTGAAAAATGTGTCGGGCAAGTCTGCAATACATTACGATGCATGCTATCCGGAAGTATTAGTCTAGTTGGAACCAAACGTGGCCACAAATACCGTACTTTGTCTCCTTTTGAAAATGTGTCCGGCAAGTCTGCATTAGATTCAAGATGGCCGCCTGTGAGGAACATTTTTAATCATTGGACCAAATGGGAAATATATTCAAAGTTCTTCTCTTGTTAAACATTGGACCTAATGGGAAAACATTAAAAGTTCTTCTCTTGTTAAACATTGGACCAAATGAGAAAACATATTCATTTCTTCTCTGAAACTACAAGGCCAATTGGAACCAAACTTGGTAACAATTGTTCTTATTTGGTCTTCTTTTAAACATTGTGTCTTGTAAGTCCACTTTTCATCAAAATCTCATCAGCGATGAACAAACCTTAAAACTAGACCCTTTGGCGTAGCAATCAAAGATTTTCGCTCTGAAACAGCAATGCAAGATGGATCCAAACTTGGTCACATTAGTCATTGCTTATACCTATCAAAAATGAGTTCAAAACCACATCACATCCCGGAGTTACCAGCAGGTAGAGCTTTACATTTTCTCTTAAAAAAAACTTTCAAAGATCTTCTCCCATGAAATAAGAAGGATAATTGGAACCAAACCTGGTCACAATAGTCCTTATATGGCCTACTTTGAAAATAAGTCTGGCATGTTTTCATTAATCCAAGATGGCCACCAGTGAGAAACGTAGTTTAACATTGGACTGTATGTGATAGCAGTCATAGATATTCGTCTCTAAACAACAAAACTAATAGGATTCAAACCTGTTCACAACAGTCCTTAGGTGGTCCCCTGTTAACAAATTCTCCGGCGAGTCTGCATCTCATCAAAGATTGCCTTTTTTCAGGGAAATTGATTTTTATTGGACCCAATTACAAAAGATCTTATCTGAAATACTAGGAATCAAATTTGGTTACAGTAGTCCTTTCTTGATCCCCTTCAGAAAAAGTGACCATTGAGTCTTCACTTCATCCAAAATGGTTGCTACCAGAAAATATATAGTTCAACTTTGAAGAAAATAACATCAAAGTCTATTTACATACTTGAACTTAGGTCCTTTATTTTTGATGTTATTTGGACTGCCAACGTCAGCTCTGGCCCAGGTGAGCGGTACAGGTTCATGAGAGCCTCTTGTTCCAATTTTGTTTTTAAATTGTTCAAAGATTTGAACATGTATTGTCTAATTCAATCTTATTGATGTGCATCGGCATATTGACAAATGTTTTACTGATCGGTCTCTCCGATAAAAAGGAGAAAATATTCACTTCGACTAAAAGTTTTTCTTAAGACCAGGGACACAAAATACTGCTGATTTAAAGATAAATATAAATCATAAATGACCAATATTTTCCTCATAAAATACTATCTTAAAATTTTGTCCGCTGATGACATCCATCCTGCAAATCCGATCGACACAAAAACACATCTTTGTAAATATCTTTTCAATGATAATGATTGCAACGACTTTATTAAATTTGCATCTAGTGCTTTCTAAAAAAAACTGAAATCAGAGCATCATCTGCCCCCAGTGGCTATACTGAATGTAATTATGACATGAAAACAAAACATAACTTTTGTAGAGTACATCTACTGAACTTTCTTGCCAAATTTGATGAATTCATTAAGGATGGTCACTCCTCAAGTTCATTATATCAAGGATTTAAAATTATTATTCTTAATTATTAGAATATGGATCATACATTATTTTAAGCCAAAAATACTGATAGGTCCGTGTGGTAGTTTTTGAGATTTAAACGACTAAAATTTTGGCGGTAAACCGAACTTCTTTAGACTTTTCATTCACTTTGCATTAAGGTAATAAACCTTTCAAATTCGATGAAAGCATATCAAGAATTTCATCAAATTTTGTCAGAAGTCTATTGAAGATGTAAACTATCAAATTTTGAAAAGAAAATTGGGGGGTCAGTGTGCAGAATTTTCTTAAGCATAATAATGTATAAAACAAGAGAATTCCGAAAGTTAGAGACGGTTTCAAAAACCTGAGGAGTGACCATCCTTAAATGTATGCTTGCATTATGTTAAACGAAGCTTCAGCAGTATTTCAGCTATACCGTGGTGCAGACCTGTCAGGTGAGAGTCACGCTTTCAAATAGCCAATCACGCTCTCACGCTCACCCTATTCAATGTCACGCTTTTCAAATGCTCTAGAGAAACATATTTTAAATAGAAAAATGACCTTTTAAATCAGAAATTAGGGGTTATTCTGCACATTCATTCATACTACTGGTTCGTTTTGTACTAAACACCCTGAAGTAAAACAATTTTTTAAATGAAAGTTACAAATATGAAAGCTTATTTCATGTTTTCCCTTTTTAATATAAAATTAAGTTTGTAATTCCTTGCAATGACCATTTGAAATGCTCGAAGAAAGCATCATTTTGCGTCTTTGAAAAAAAAAATCGTGTGGCTATCCTCTCAAACTGCCTCCGTCTCGCTCTTGGAACCCAAACCCCATTGACAGCTCTGCGTGGTGGTCAGTTTTAGTGGTTGAGGAAGCTAGAGTACCAAGAGAGAACGAACAATCTAATCAGGTAACTGGCATACCTCATTACGTACGATTGTAAGTCGACTGCACACTCTTTGTGTAAAAGTGACCAGCTTGATGATGGAGGCACTAACAATTCCTTCAGGTCGTTTGAGCAAAATTGATATGCAGAACTCCACATTTAATAATTTTTTTCCTACAGAAGGGGATGTCTTTGGAAGCTGCCAGCATTCTTTTTAGAAGCAATTGTATAAATAATTTGCTTCAAGGTTTTCAAGTAAATTATTTAATGTGCCTTCACCAAAACAAGTATCAATTTATGACTTATGAACAATGAACTATGCTCATACCTTATAGTAAGTTCAAGACGACCCTTAACATCGGTTTGAGTGGAATTCATTGCTAAATGTCGAGTAACGCTACACTCCTGTCTCCTTTTTGACATGGATTTGGGCTGTCAACAAACATTTTGTTAACTGGCAAAGCGCTATTACAATTGCTGTCACCCGTTTACTGACAGAAAAACTCAAAGAAGACAGTCATAACAACAACAAAAAATGTCAACATTTGAAAGTATGATAGTGAATCCATAAGAGATATTCTCTGAAGAAAAAGTAAACAAAAACTGAAATGTATTGAGAATATACACCTCTCTTTTAACGAACCCCAAACTGCAGGAGTCCGTAAAAAGTTCATTGGCATGCAAGTTTAGAATCGGACATATTTTGCCAGTATGATTTTAAAGATTTTTACTCGAAAGCTTTTTTTTTGCTTTTATGTGTCAAATTGTCTTGCAAGAGAAAAGCCTTTCTAGAGTTATGCCCCCTTAAACTTTACGAATGTCTATGTTTCCTGTGAACAAAATAACTTACCCACTTGAAATCTGATTGGCAAGTTGTTAACATTGAGTTCAATTTGTGGTCCAGATGACCAAGTTATTCTGGAGTTATTCCTTTGAAACTTTGAAATTTTGAGATTTTAGTTTCCGACTGATTACTAGTGAACAAAATTACTTGCTTGGTTATTAAGTCAACCATCATAAAACTTTGGCCATTTTCGATTTTATGTCCCGAGGTCAGTTGTCCTGGAAACTTTTCAACAATGCTCATTATAGAGTTTCCGAATGATTACACTGTGTAAGTTGATGACTACCACAAAAACCAGAAATTCCATATTAACTGTAAATTTCGCTATGCTGTACTTGTGTATCAAAGAGTTACCTTTCATAAGCAGCATAAACAGATTGATTTAGGAGGATAGGTTGGACTGGTTCTGAAGTTACCCCTTCAAACTAAATTTTGCGAATTTTTGATAACTTGTGAACAAGATACTATTCTGTCATCAAGCACGTCTGATTTTTTTACCAAGAAAAAGCTCATGACTTTTCATGTGTTACCCTCAGTTGCGTGTCCGTCTATTTCCCGAGAACGAAATATTTTACGGTCTTCAGTCTTGGTACGTAAATCGTTTACCACAAACTCGGGCCAACTTTAATTATGGGTTCAGATGTCCAAGGGGTTCTTGAGTTATGCCCCTTGAAACTTAGAAATTGTGAAACATGGCGGGGCATGATGAAATGCATCAATACTGTTTTTATTTATAGATCTAAGTGGTGCTGGAGTTATGCCCCTTGAACATTTTTTTGAAAAGGAGGAGGTGTGTCATGTAATGCGCCGTTACTTTTTTGCTTTTTTTATCCATCGTTTAAAATCCTTTGTCCTGCTACCCGTACCTGAATCGGTTTTCATGGGCTCCGGCTACACAGCTGCTAGGCGCGTCCTCAGTTGGTGGATAGGGGAATGACCTGTATATGCGGGGTATTGAGGTCATAATTCGGAAAGCCTGATCGCGAAACTTTGTAGCCAAACTGACTGAAGAAACATAACGCTCTCTGCAGTATAAAGATTTTCATATTTCTTAAGGAGAGCAGACTCACTGGGTGTTGTATACAAGGCTAAATTTCCTGTCCCTACCAATTTCTCCATGTTCCAGTGCCAATCAAAACTCGTTGCCTGAGCTGTCCCTTTCATCTTTTACTGTAAACGTATTAATTTTCGCGGTTTACGAAAGATCGACATATTTGAAGGCATCAATTTTCACGGTTTTCAATGTTTATAATGCTTTTTCTACAAAAAAACTTATTTTCACGGGTACTATTTTTCACGTTTCAGGGCCGACCGCGAAAATAGCGAAAATTAGTACACCGCGAAAATTAATACGTTTACAGTATTTTAATCTTCTTTTACAGACATTTCTTTATTGATTAACTTGATCTAGTCCTTATACGGCTGAAATATTGCTCACTGGACGTTAAACTCTTACTTATCCATCAATCAATTAGTTGTACTGCTATAGTTATCTCATCATGTACCATTTTTGTAATGACTGTCTTTTGCACTTGCCCCCAAAGGATGCAAACATTACACATGGTAATTCTGAGGGAATGTTTCTACTTCGAATACTGTTTTCATAGGTTAACTTCTATTTGTGTTTATAGGCCATCGGGTGAAATCATTTTGAGTGCACCCCCCAACTTCCCATCTAGATCGTTTTTTTCAGTCCTCCTATATACCCTCTTCAAAATAAAACATGTTAACAAGAACATAACCTGCACGCATAGACAGTTTAGGGCCACTTTTATAGTACACCTAAACAAATTCTTGTATTTTCGCTTTAACCTAACTTTTATGTTTTAGGCTCCATAATTATTAAATGATAAGTAATATGTACTAAAATTTGGTACCAAATTAAAGCTAATTTAATATCCTTTACAATGAACTCAAGCTTGGACACTTTACGCCATTTTATGATCTGGAGATGCAAAAAACGTACCCCCCTGCAAAAAAATTGCAATAATGCCGATTTTAGAAAGTCAAATTCCTTTCAGATACACAACCCTCGTCATTTGATGCCTAACTTATCAGTTAAGCATACAATCGCCAGACACATTTGGAAAGGGCAAACTAAGTTTAGTAGCAATTGACCAGGTAGTTGTAGATGAGAAGATTTTCCAAAATTTTCCCATCTGCTTTAATTTAAAGGAAGATCCCTCTGGCGGCAACTTTTGGAACACCTTTTAAGGGAACAAAGAAGAAGGACTATTGTGACCTAGTTTAGTTAAAACTGGTTTTATGGTTCAGATGTAAAGATTTTTGATGTTTTCCAATAGTGTCCATTGTTTGTTTTTTTTTAAAGTAAATACTATTACATCAGGGTTTTCGTTTTCATAAACTGGTTTAAACCTTTACTAAATTCTAGACTTAGTTCATAAATACAATGCAACCTGTAAACATTTAATCAAGGCTGGTATTTCACATCCCTTATTTTACGGTAATGTTTTACATAAGAGTAAAAAATACTTAAACTCGCCTAACAAACTTATAAAACGTTTAAATCGTCTAATTCATAAGGGTTATAATTACGGTACTGTCGTCAAGTCATTACGTGTGGCCTTTTTTGGTATTAACATAGATTTTTTGATAGGGTCTTTTCATTTTAACTAAACATTCTAAATTTCTAAAATCTGTATTGCATGGACACGGGTTATGTATTCCGGTATATGCATGAAATCATTATGCTCAACTCCTCACAGGAAGGGATTTTGGTGGAAGCTGTGTACTAAAGTTACATAACTTAATTTGTCAGTTGGTAATGGGTCTGGAGCTGGCATGTCCGTTAACTGCTAGTATCTTTTGTGATTTCATGTTTATTAATGAAAGGAAGATAACAGGAAACACTTACAATGGCCGAACATTACAATCACATGTCACAATCAACCAGGGAACTGCACAAGAAACACAATAAAATGACAAAAGACAAACATAGATAACGATAGGAACTCGGGATAGCCGGACTTGGTACCGGCACTGGCAACAGCGGTAGGGTTAAAGCGGTTTATGGGTACCCAAACCTTCCCTTTCTCTATCCCGTTTCCCTATAGTATAATAAACATACAAATAAACACAATACAGGTAGACCACTAACTCTAAGACCACAATCTTGAAAAGAAAGAATAGACAAAACGTAATTTCATGAATTAAGAAAGTGCTCACCGCTAAACTGCCGGCTAGCTCAAGGAGCCTAGTCTGCTGGTAAAACACTGTCGCACTACGGGATATTAATAAAATTCAAAACTTCCCGAAGGTTTTGGTAAAGAATCATCATGAATTTCAGTAGACATCGGCAGTATCTTATGTCTGTATATTTAGTTCTTTCAGTTTAATTTTTCGCAATTGACTCATTCCTGTTACTAACTGAATTTTACTGTTGTTACTATTGTATTCTTATTTATCACATTGGCTAGGGGGAAGCTTTGGGCCCAATAAAACTAATTTGACCCCGCCGCAGCAGGTTTTCGCCAGTCCTAAGTCAGGAAATTAATTAAGCCTTTGTGTGTCTTGTCTGTTTTCTAGTTAGTTTACTTTATTTCTGTAGGAGTCTAGGATGATGTTTATTTCGCTGAACTTGATTACTCTTTATTTAGGGGCCAACTCGGACCTTCCGATGGCTGTGGGGTTTCCTCACCATTCATTGAAGATCTTTGAGGCTTTGAGTTGTTATTACTCCCCTTTGGGTCGTTGTCTCTATGACGCATTCCTCGTTTCCCTTCTTTTTTCTATAGTAGGCCACAATTGAAAAGTAAAATTATACTAAATGTAGAAACTAAAAAACAGCTACTTTACCTATCGAAAGGGGGATGGAAAGAAGAGTGTCTAATATTTCAGCCATTACGGCCTTATTCCAGGGGCCACTAGGACAGAAAATCGAAAAAAGTTAAGAGAAAACAACCAACTGACGGGTAACAGAAATCACCTGTACAAACCATGCTCAATCTTGAACATAATCTGTAAGAAAAATCACATATTTGTATTCTTTACTGTGCAATCGTGAAATTTCAATAATTTTTGCTTCGATTAAAACATGTAAAAGCAGCCTCTTGAGTCAGTAAGAAATGATTGAACTTATCACTTTGTCCTCATCTTGATATACTGCTCCCTTCTAACTGGACGACAATAATATTCATATCCATTAGATATTGTTATAAATATGTACAATGAAAACCTATCCTACCAACCTTAAAACTTTAACAAAAAGTATAGATCACTTATTTTTTTACTAGAATTAAGATCGGTCTGCTTATTCCTAGCCATTTCTCACATAAATTAACAAAGAACGCACAGAAAAAACGGAATGCAATTTTAACCTGATAGAAAACACCCCTGATCAACAAGATTTTGTAATATTTCTGTAAAAAGATCGTTTATGATGTGATGTACAAAAAAAAAACAAAAAAAAAACAAACAAACAAACAAACATAAAGAAAACCTTTTATGCTTTACTGACTCAGGTCAAAGTTTGTGTTAATCATGTTAATGTTCATATCTGATACTACATGTGGCACATCAATCATCTTAGGTTAGTTGATGCGTCATCGAGATTGATGCCGCTTAAAAATTGGGTCACTCTGACCTACATTTTATGCTTCAATAATTTGGCTAAAGTTTTCATATCTGAGAAACTAAATGTTGCACACATCAGTCATATTTCGTGCAAAGCTGTGTCCTTAGCTGATTTTGGCTTCACATTTGTATCAAATTTCATACATCAAAAAATTTTGTTACGATTATTATGAACATTATTTCTCGACAGCTGGCGAGGGGCTAGTTGCGGTTTGCGACTGCTGCCACTCTAGTTTAGGTTAGACCATTACTTTTTTTGCATGACAGTAAAATTTTGGTTCACTGATACAATAAATAACTATGACGTTGGTGACGTTATAATACCAAATCTATTTAGAAGTATTTCAATTGAAGTTTCACATGTAAGAAGGCTTGATATCATAGTCAACGGAAATTATGTCCTTAGCTAGCTGTCAGTAACTGCGAGCATTTGTCCGGACAGTACCTGTGTGTTTTGTCTTCATGTTTTATGTACTTCATTGTAAGGGTACTCGTCTTGATAAGTTGGACTTTTTTCTAGTTTGATTTTTACTGTGAGTCTTTTTGTGTATTTATTTTTAGCCATTCACTACACATAGGGGGAGGGTTTGGATCCAAGAAAATGAGTTTAACCCTACCGCAATTTTTGCGCCTGTCCCAAGTCAGGAATATGTTGGTGATTGGCTTGTCCGTGTCTTCTTATAAAATTTAAGTTTCTTGATATTTGGGTTATTGGATGTGGTTTATTTCCATTGATTTATCCACTTTTTTTAACCCTTTTGGGGCCATTTAGGGCTTACTATATGGTGTGAGGTTCCTCACTGTGTTGAAGACCGTACGATGACCCCTAGATGCTTTGTTTTGGGTCGTTTTAACCTGGATATGGGATTTGTCTCCTTGACATTTACCCCATTTCCTTTCTTTTTCATACTGTGTAAATAATAAAACAATAGGTCCTTTTTATCACAATAGTGTGAGATTTTTTTTATGTCACGATAATAGGAGCAAAAAAAGTTAACTGATTTTAGTCAATGGTAAACTAATCAATAATCTCAATAGCATAATTTATATAATCACAACAGGAAAATGTTTTATTATTGTAGCCATTTATATATTTGCCCTCTAGTATTTAATTCGTCTAATCTGGTAAGCAGTATTTCAAATTCAATCGGTATTCTCGAGTTTTATCCCTATAAACAGGACTAAATGTCTTGCACATACATGTTGTTTTCAATAATTTCATCCGGCACCTGGATAGGTTTTCAGGGGCTCCGGCTACAGAGCTGCCGGGCGCGTCCCCAGTTGGTGGATAGGGGAATGCCCTGTCTATGCGGGGTAGTCAGGTTATAATACGGAAAGCCTGACCGCGAACCATTGTAGCCAAACTGTATGGAGAAACGCCACGCTCCATGCAGTATAAAGACCCCTTCTATATTTCTCTAAAGAGAGCAGACGCACTGGGTGTCGTATGGGAGGCTAAATTTCCTGCCCCTACCCATTTCTCCCCTTTTCCAGTGGCAATCAAAAGTCGTTACCCCGGTTTTCCCTTCCATCTTTATTTCTTTCTTCTTTTACTTACAATTTTTTTTAATTGATTAACTTGTTCTCGTCCTGATATAGCTGAAATATTGCTCATTGGACGTTAAACTCTAACTAATCAATCAATCAATAATTTCAATTTATAGAAAAAAGAAGGAAAACAGGGAACGTGTCAATGAGATAACGACCCAAAGGGGAGTAATAAAAACTCAAAGCCACCATAATATCTTCAATGAACGGTGAGGAAACCCCACAC
>MJUU01053372.1:100005-110596 GCA_002080025.1 Modiolus philippinarum
ATTTCTAATGTTAGTCTCACATGTTTTAGGATCATTTGGAATAACTTGTTCCGTCTTGTTTGTTGTTCGACTTATATTTAGAAGGTTTAATTTCATTTTGGAATCTACTTCATTTTGCTCAGTGTCACCCAATCTTTGCTCTTGTTCGATCGTATCATATACTTTGTTACTGTGAGCTATTATTTCTAGGACTATTTCATTGTTTTGAGATGTTGTGTGAGGAATGTTGATAATGCTTCTTTGCTATTTGTGAGTATAGTACATTTTGTGTGATAGAGGTTGGTGGTAAATTTTTGCATCTTGCCAGATGGTATTTAAGCCTGATGCCAAACCCATTTAGACTGAAGTTCTAACGACTAGGATTTAAGGTCAATGC
This sequence comes from Modiolus philippinarum, assembly GCA_002080025.1. Lineage (NCBI taxonomy): Eukaryota > Metazoa > Mollusca > Bivalvia > Mytilida > Modiolidae > Modiolus > Modiolus philippinarum. The sequence goes on from MJUU01053372.1 coordinate 100,382, forward strand.
CTAATTTCACCTATTGCCGCTAACACATATATTTAAATCCTTGGTTTCAGTGAAAACAGTCATTTTAATTTCACTATCCGATCGGACTAATAAGGAGGAATAAGTTTGATAATTTTTGAGTCCCTAAATATACTAGATACATCAATAAGATCGATCCCTTTGTCGATATACGGTAAATTAAGGAAATATCTTTTATGGTCTCAGGTTTTTCAATTTTAGGAAACAATTTGTGGTAGCAAAATGCGCTGATTATTCCAGCAGCTTCATACATTGGACTGTAATATGCTATGGTATTGCATTTTTCCAATAAAGTATTTAATTTATTGTCCCGTGTCTACAATAGTATTGTTAGACAATTCAAAAGAACCATCATTGTTTAGATTAGTTAACAATAGCAAGTCTCCAAAACTTTTTTTACAATATATGTTGGTCTGAAGGTAAAGGTATAGCTCAGTTTTATCACACCTATTAAATAATGAAATTGCTAGATTGGTTGCAATGTATAGGAATAGATAGACCGTTAAGGTCATAGACAAGGGACAATAACAATAGGAATTGAACATAGTTTACAAAGCAAATTATGTCTGCCGTTACTTTTAAAGATTGTAACAAGGTCAGAAATTGAAACTGAAGTTCTGTGGTATTTTCGTTTATTACGATTGATACGTTTACCGTGGGATCGTTTATTAAGTAATTTTTTTTGGAAACAATATCCATAATATTGATGGAAGAACGGTTCTTGATATGTTACCTAGGCCCATGATATTATCATTTAATCCGAAAGGATATGACAAATTTTCCATAAAATTTATACAAAACCCTTTAAAATGTTTAATTTTACCGAAATATATCAATATCTATCATTAAAATGATATATTATTGTTGCAGGCGTATACATTTCTTCTGCATGTTCATGTACATACGCTTGCTATCTTTGAAGTCCGAAATATTCTATATATAGGACAATTTTTCCGTAAAATTTATTAAAAACCCTTTTAAATGTTTTATTTTACCTAAATATATCAATATCTATCATTAAAATGATATATTATAGTTGCAGGCGTATACATTTCTTCTGCAGGCGCATTTCAAACCGGCAAGCGTATGCAGTGCGACCCCTAAAATTACCTGAACTATCATAAAACCACTTAATTAAGGATATATATATTCAAATAGTTATTTCATTTTCGTACCCATATTTTACTTGTCTGTATTCAAAAATATGTACAAATCCTTGCTGTTTTGCACCGCAAAACATTGGAAAAAAACTGTTTGATTTTCGGGACTGTGTTGCGGTCCTTAGGGTTACCCGTAATTGTGACGTCAGTCGACAATATGGCAGCCTCCTTGAGAAGGACGAATTTAATCTTACAGAAAAGTTTATTGTGTCTGTTAAGAAATGTACATGTCCCATTCGTATTTCTTTAATTCCATCCAAAGTTTCTGAAGCTTTGTTTGTTTTCAGTGGAAAATAACTATGATTCCAGTTAAAAAAGGAGTGTTATTTGTCAAATGTATGAAAAGGGGGAGGGGATATTCATCAAAATTATTTAGTGTAGTTCCTGTTAAGGCAGAGATATAGATAGATCTCAGCTAGTGTAGGGCCCAAATGTGTGTGATTTTAGGTGCAACATTTGGAAAGGCTTTGTGAAGGACATGACACATTTCATAAGTTCACAAGTCTTGCCTGCCCTGTATAATTTGACTGTAAAATTATGGAGTTGTCCCCTTTTATTTTGCATTATTCAGCTGTGTCCGATTGGTGGTTCTAATATGAAAATGAACATGATGAGCTGGCAAATGCCAATAAAGTAGTTGATTTTCAAAACGTCCCGGAGAAACATTTTAACTGTATTTCTAGTATAGTAATAGGTGCAGCCTATCACATTGCATAAAAAATTTCACAATTCATACAACTTTTGAAATCATCACACTATATTATTTAGACCAGTAATCCAATTGGTTACTTTGGGATTATCCAAATTAAGTGTCAGTAGTCAGTAAACAAATTTGCAATGAAAAAACAAGATTTTTATAGAACTTTAATTTTATGTTACTTTTCTAATATCTAAATATACGTCCTTGATTCTAGCTACCAGAACAGTTCTGGGTCCCGTATTATTCTTGATATATATAAATGATTTACCAGAGTATTTACAATACAGTAAACTCAGACTGTTTGCCGATGACAGCATCATCTATAAGACCATAAAATCCCAGAGCGACTGTAAACTCCTCCAGTCTGATTTAGTTGCTGCTGCCAGGTGGGAAAGTGACTGGCTGATGTCTTTCCATCCAGATAAATGTACAGTACTCACAGTCTCTCCTAAGAAAAAACCTTTCACACATGACTACATTCTCCACAAACTTGAACTTGTCTCATCTGCAAAATATCTGGGAATCACTTTACAGTCAAATTTAAAATGGTCAAAACACACAGACAACATCATCTTAAATGGTAACAGGTCTCTAGGATTCTTGAAAAGAAACCTACATACATCCAATCAGAACATCAAGAGCCAAGCATACCTAGCACTAGTTCGTCCCAAATTGGAATATGCATGTTCAGTCTGGGACCCTCACACTGTTGAAATCAACAATAAAATTGAGATGGTCCAACGGCGAGCTGCCAGGTATGTCTGTAACCGCTATCACAACACCAGCAGCGTTACAGATATGTTAACATCACTAAATTGGCCAAAACTTCAAGAACGAAGCATACGAAGCAGACTCATTATTTTCTACAAAACTATACACCAACTTGTAGCTATACCACATACCATCTTAATACCTTCTGACCAAAGAACTCGCAAACTACATAACCATACTTTTAGACACAAATACACATCCAAAGACACTTACAAATATTCATTTTTTCCATTTACAATAACGCAGTGGAACTTGCTTCCTCCTCACATTGTCGCATCCACTACAGTTGAAACCTTCAGAGAACAGCTCACTCCGACTCTTCTCCATACTCTCATGTAACCCATACAAAAGCATTGTACATAATTTTAATCACTTGTAAATTTATTGTTTTTCTTGCACTTTATTACAGTACAGAAAGAGTGGTACCATGACAAATCACTGTGATAGACATGTCCCACTCTGAGAGTGGATCTAAATATCATTTTTCCTGTTTGAGATCATTTCCTACTTTCTTTTGAATTGAGAGTGGTGAGTTACTCCACTTTAAATGCAGAAAAAATAATGAAGATATCTCTAACAGAGAAAAAGTTATTCAGTATCACTGTGACTCTGAAAGTGGGACATGTCTAACACAGTGATTTTTCACGGTACCACTCTTTCTGTACTGTACTTGTATCTTTGTAAATTATATTAACAAATTTTTTTCTACCACACATGCGCACAGTATATAATCTTCGACTAAATGGAGGAATACTGTATAACCAAAGAAGGAGCCCATTTCGATGAAATACTAAAAATTTTAATTTCAGGAACCATCAAACTTAACATGCAATAACAAGGCCAATTTTTATGATTAATGTATCAGGTCCTAAATCAGTATAAAGAATAGAAAGGCTTCACCCTTTTAGAATATACATTGTATTACCAGTGATTTAGCTAGCGCTCGTCACTTTCGCCATTGACAAATGTTTTTAAAAGAGGCAAATTTTTTCAGACTGCAATTCGTCACTTGGAATTTTGAAAATGGTAAAATATGAAAATTTTATGCTCATAATCTTTGTTACTGTAATCTAATTGTCCAAACTGACACTTTAATTACACCTGTAGTATCAATTAAAGGATTAGTTCAGTTGTAAACAAATGCCATTGGTGATTTGTTTACCTGTGTTCCCTAGCTTGTTATCACTAATTACCGGTAAATCAGAGATAACCTGCTTACCTGTATGGCAATTAACCATTAGTTGTTTAAAAATTATTATTGTATTGAACATTAAGAGTATTCTTTCAGCAAAATTTTCATAATTAACAGGTCATACTTCCCCTTTGAAAACATTGAATTTTTTTACAGACCACGTTTTTTGATAGTGTGTTATTTCCCTTTAAAATTGTCTTTGGACTTCCATGAAGTTTAATATTTTGTAGAATTTTACTATGCTGATATTTGCTTAAATCAAGATCACACAAAATTTATATTGCACCACTATTTAATCTTAAAGGTGTTTAAAAACAACATTTGATTGGTATTTTGAAAAATAATTTATTGTTTGCATACAAATATATAGAAGTTTGAATTAAGTTATAAAATGTTAGAATGCAATTTGCTAAGGTCTTTCGTCTGTGTGAGACCTACAAAGGTAGTCAAGGATGTTAAACACCTCCCAGTCAGTACTTAGATCTGAATTAATGAAAACTTAGAAAATTAATTAAATTGATGGAAAGTAAGTAACATCAATTCCTCATGCAGCTATACAAGCTGTTACCCTTCCAAATACTCGAGATGGAAGCATATAGAAGTGACAAAGAAAACAATACTAGGCGATAAAAATGAATATCAATTCGTTACTATAATATGCAGAATTAAATGCAAGCAAAATAGAAAAATATTAATAATCAAATTATCATCTTCATATTGATTATTATCTGCATAGTACACATTGGCCCGCGAAATTTGATACACAAAAGTTACTAATCTGTCAAGGGTCCCACTGCATAAAGTAAAAACTTTTCACCAGCTTAAGTTAATTATTTTTACTTAAAGAAGTAAATAAAATCAGCATTAAATTTATTTACTTATACAAGTAAATTTAGATAAAATGCAGAGGTTTTCTCCCTTCAGTGTCTCATTATATAAATTTTCATAGGATAATAATTTTTTATGAAAGTATCATTTCTGATCTTATCTTTTAAGTAAAAATTGATTAGGGGCACAATGTTTTTCTTGAGGCGCAAGCTGGCCAAAGTTTAGTCCTTTGGGACTTTTAACAGCTGTTATTATTGAATTAAGTGGTCTACAACTTGAATCATTATCACATCAAGATTTATTCAAATTCAAATTCAAATTCAAATAATTTTATTGTCAAAAACAAATGGATTGGATAACAGGCAATGCCTATACTAATCATCTCCTTCAAACCAGATGGAATATAACATGTACAATTTACATTACAACACATAGAATAATATCATACATTAGTAAATAAATTATATCAATAAACAGTGGAATAAGCCATCAATAAAAGACAGCTTATATTATTATGGTTTCTTAATGACACAATGGGTACAATATAATAATTAAAAAATGTTGATTAAATTTGTAAATTGACTTTATAGAAGTGAGATGGTTTGATGAATTGGTCCATCAATAATAAGAAATAAGCTTTTAATAATAAATTCATTATTTATGGTACATGTGGTAATAATATGTTTAAGTTATAAAAAAAAAAGAAAAAAAAAAGTAGAAAAATAATAGGGGGTGGGGGTGGAGCTTCATAAAAAGTAAGACATATTTTTCTAATTTCATGTAAACCTTTTACTTGTAGATATAAAGTGTTGGACTGCCTCAAATATTTCAATATTCTCCTCAATGGTTAAATCGGATGACCCACTAAATAAAGTATCTATATTCAAATAAGCTTGAAATTTTCTAAGAGTATGGAAGAGATGTATTCGTTGTCTAATAAAACGAGGACAGACATAAAAATAGTGAAAATTGTCCTCAATTTCATCCCCACAAGCACACTGTGAGCTGTCAGACAGATAAGACTGATACAAGTGGTGGTTTTAGTTGCTCACTTCATTACGAAGTTGGCAGTGATAAATGTTTATTGAGCGAGACCCAAAAGAATAGTAAATAGGAATTTTATCAATATCTTCATTAAGTTTAGTCTTAAATTGAGGTAGTGACTGGATATTCCTAGTTTGATGATCTAATTTATTCCATAAGTTAAGAACTGTAGGGAAGAAACTATCCTTATATGACTTGGTTCGGCAGTTTGGGGCAGTGAAAAACCTTTGATTTCTCAAGTTATAGTTTGGTTCAGGATTAATATAGGAAACAATTTTGTCGGTTATGTACTTTGGCAGGTCTCCCTGCAATGCCTTGAACATTAAAATAAGTTTTTGTTTTTTCCTTCGGTTATGCAGGGAGTCCCAGCCAAGTTCTTTATAGAGTTTTACCCTAGATGTGCCCTTTCTCATACCAGTAACTATTCTCGCTACTTGGTACTGTATAGATTCAAGAAGATCAGACTGTTGTTTTGTGCAATTATCCCATACAGCACCCCCATATTCTAGTATAGGTCTAATAAAACCAAAATAAAGCTTTTCTAAAGAGTTTCTATCAAGGTTATATTTCAACATACGCAAGATATGGAGACGAGAACAGGCTTTAGTGTAAATTTCAGTAATGTGATCTTTCCATGATCCATTTGTATTTAAAATTAAACCTAGATGCTTATGCTTGGAAGTATCTTCTAACAGTACATCATTCATATACAAAGGAGGATTATTAACATCATTTCTATTAGTAAATAACATAGACTTAGTCTTTGTAGCATTGAATGTAACACCCCAATCACTTGCCCAAGTACTAAGACTATTTAGATCTGAGTTTAAAGATTCAGCTGTTTCATTAGGGTCATCAACAATACAGTAAAGAGACGTATCGTCTGCAAATAATTTCATTTCATTAGAGACTACATCAACAATATCATTAATAAATATTAAGAACAGATATGGGCCAAGTATTGACCCTTGAGGGACCCCAGCATTAATTGAATTCCAACCAGAGCAATAACCATTCATGCAGACTCTCTATTTACGATCAGATAGGTAACTTCCAAACCAAGTCAATAAGTTACCACTAATTCCATATTTTCTTAGTTTATATAAAAGGCCACGGTGCCAAACACGGTCAAAGGCTTTGGATACGTCACAAAAGATAAACCTTACATCTTTACCCATATTTAGATTTTTCATAATAATATCATAAATCACAAGTAATTGGTTAACAGTAGAGTCTTTATGTCTAAATCCAGACTGGTCATCTGATAGGATACCATATTGTAACAAGTAATTATGAAGGTGCTTAAATACATGTATGATTTTTTCCAATATCTTCATAAAACAATTTGTGACAGATATTGGTCTATAATTTACAACATTTTCATCACCACCCTTTCCTTTATAAATAGCTGAGACATTAGCCAGTTTCCATTCAGCAGGCACCATTCCATTATTTAAACTTTTTTGAAATAAAACAGTTAATGGTTTAACTATTGAATGGAAAATGGCTTTTAAGAATTTAGGTGATAGGTTATCAGGACCAGCTGGTTTAGATGTATTTAAAATTTTAAATTGGTCACAAACTTCTTGTTCAGTAATATGAATATGAGAAAGCTCACAAGGTGCAAGTGGGGGAACATTTGGGAGGTTTGGTTCAGGATCTATATTTGAAACTGATGTAAAATAATTGTTGATAGCATTTGCTTTATCAACAGGGTGAAAAAGAATATCACCATTAGTTTTAATAGGAGAATTAGTACTATAAGTATTTTTAAATTTAGATACACTCTTAGCAATGCGCCACCATTTACCTGGAGGAATAGACTTGTCTATTAAAGAATTTTGTAACTTAATAATGTACTGTTTTTTTGCTTCACGAATCATATCGATAACCTCATTGCGAATTTGCCGAAATTGAATCCAATCATTTACAAGATTTCTTAGTTTAGCCTTTTTATGTATACGGTTCCTTTTTCGAATTTTGCACTTTATTTCACTATTTATCCAAGGTTTATCTCGAGGTCAAATTCTTATAATTTTTTTAGGAACAAATGTGTTCATTACATACTTAATCTCTGAATTAATAGCTTCATTAATTATATTAACATTATTTGAATCACCGAATTTGGAGCTCCAATCTTTATCTTGCAGATACTGGTTAATTGCAGCATAATTCGCATTATCATAATCCCATATTGTTTTTAAAAAAGATTTTTCTCTAATTACACTGAAATTAATTTCAATTACACATGGGCAATGGTCACTGCAAAAATTAGGTAATACATAACTATCTCTGATAATATTAGAATTATTCACAAGTATAGGATCAATTAAAGTGGAGGATGAGCTGGTTATTCTAGTAGGTTCGTGTATAACATTTTCTAATCCATACCTCTCGCATGACTGCATAAATTTATGATTATGACTAATAGAGAGGAGATCGGCATTTATATCGCCAAGAAAAATACAATTATTAATACCAGAATCTAAACATTTATCAAATAAATTATCAATATAATCCCAAGATGATACTCTTGCATTTGGAGGTCTATACAAACATACTAATAAGAATTTTCTATTATCAACAAAAATTTCAATACACATTGATTCCACTTCTGCCATTTCTAAATCATGGCGACGTTTACCTAAAATAGTGTTTCAAATGTAGACAAGTAAACCACCTCCACTATCAGTAAGTCGATCCTTACGAAAAGCGTCTGGATTATAGAAATTTTCTATACATATATCTGTGGAACTTACATTATCTGTTAATCTTGATTCGGAAATGCAAATAATATCATAGTCACCCAGCTCAGTACTTATAAGATCAGTTTTGTTACGAAGGGCATGAACATTTAAATTCACAATTGAGATATTACGGAACTCACACTTCGAGTTATTCAACACTGGACCAGGATTAGGATGAATGTCATTACATAAGGTTATCAATATTAAGATTAAAAAATATATGTATTTCACACACACTAAAAGATTATAATTTGGAGACATCTAGTGAACGATAGATTTTTATCCATTGTCGAAATTAAGTCTAAGAGACAAATTCAAAAACCTAATGTCCCCAAGAGGTTGTAGGTCATAATAGAACAAGATTAAGGCATACACATAAATCAAACATTTTAAATAACATAACAAAACACTACATGTGAGGATTGTAGCTCAGGTATAAGGGGGAATGGAAAGAAACAAAAGACAAACTTACTCATAAAAATAATAAACAATAACATATATACATTCATTGTGTTTGTTGTATACACATAAAAAGTAATGTGGAAACACATTCTGTACCAGTTATCTGGAACTAGTCGGATAGATAGAGCAATATGGATGCGTAACAATTATAAAGTTAGGTTATTAATCTAAAGGGTGATACTGGCAGTTGAATTAAGAAATGGTATCAAGGTGCCTACTTGTATGTATGCTAGATATATCGTGACTGACTTATCTTATGCCTCGTGTTATTTTAATACATAATTATAAGCAAATGAGTAGATTTTCATGAGTATTTTCATTTGCACATTTATGTTCTGGTATTCAACTGGGAATATACTTAGTAGTATTGTAAATTTAACTTGTTCAAAATTCCAAGTTGTGTTGGAGTCCATGAATGGCAGCGACTTGACACAGGATTCAAGCCATTCATGCATACCAACACAACAAGGAATGTAATTTCAGGTTTATAAATGCATTATTCACCAAACATTTTCAGACATTAGATTCGATACATCTTATGTTTCATAAAATAGTTATTTTCTAGATTTACCATCCTAATGATATGCAACTATTGGTATGATACCAGTATTAAACTGTTTTTACATCTATACATTTGAATTATATTGAGTATCAGGACTTTTTTTTCATAACAACTTTCTTGATTTGCGCAAAATGTAAACAGGAAATGCAATAATGGAATAAATAAATGAATAATGTCGGACAGATACGATACTTTTCCGGGATTGTACAATACTTATCAATACAAGTGTAAAGGTAATAACAAAGTAAGAATTAATGTTTTCTTTAATAAATACAAATGTATAATCAGGTCAGACAATAACGGTTTATGATTTTGCCATTGGTGTTGAAGTTTTATGCTGCTCTTGTGTAACGGGAGTAGATGACGGAGCCACTGCGTTCAACTGAACAGTTTTTATACGACCGCAAAAAAATTTTTGAGGTCGTATATTGGTATGATACTGGCGGTGTCGTCGGCGTCGTCGGCGTCTGTAGACTTTTCGTTTCCGTGCGATAACTTCAGTTCNTACTGTATCAAGCCTTATGAATCTTTACTGTGTCTTCATTCATTTGAATTGCACTCATGTTCAAATTTCAGTATTCGACATGCTGCGGTAGTATCATGCTGCGCTCGGCGTAGCCCTTTATTTGTGATGATGTTGGTCTGGAAGGACCAGGTTGTTGCGATGAAACTGGGAGCGTATTATGATAGCGGGAAGTGTTCACCCTGATTTTTAGAAACTGCTCCAGATC
>MJUU01053372.1:110624-187811 GCA_002080025.1 Modiolus philippinarum
TCCTCACTTCTTACTGTAATAATGTTGTTCTGTAGTGTTTTTACAAGTATTCTGCCATCATATGTCCAGGTACCAGAAATTTTGTCATCTTTGAGTAGATCTCGGGCCTTACGAAAAAGTTTGGCACGTTGCTGCGTTAATGCTTCATTAATAAACAGCCTTGATTCAGTAGTTTGGTTATGATTTTTTAAGTTTTTCTTGTTGGAATACACAAGCGCCCTGTCTCTGTAACTCAAAAAGCGAACTATGATGTCTCTCGGACGTTGTTTTTTGGACTTTCCTTGGACTGGATATGGCTTACCTACTCTATGAGTACGACCAATTTGTTGGAGTGTTAATGTTTCTCCTGTTGGTGGTAACACAAGGTCGTTAAAAATGTTTAATATTAACTCATCGGTGTTTTCACTTTCGGACTCCACCACACCAGAGAATTTTAGGCAGGTATGACGAGAGTACTGCTCCATGTCGTCCATGCGCTGTGCAAGATAAGATAACTGATCTTCAAGAAGATCAATTTTTTCATTTAGCCTTTTTGTTATAGCATTTCTGAAAGAATTGTTTTCAAACAAAATACTGACAGCTTCGTCTATTTTATTTTCATCATTGGAGATACTGTCATGTAAGTCATTTACTTGGGCGAAACCATTTGGCTGATGGTTGCCGACTACGATGGCTACTAGTATATTGGGTGTTGCGATTGTTATTCCTCCTATGATGTGGCATTGTTTGATATAGATATAAATACTAACAATCTATATTGTTGATATTGTTGACAGGTAATGACGAGAAATGATAGTTCAATGTTGACAGTTCATTGTTTACATTATGACGAGTACTCACTTTCTCAATAGCAAAATAGAAAACATCGTCCAAATCTTTACCAAGATAGTTATTTATCCAAATTTGGGAATAAATCCATTAGTATATCCACTGATCCTTATAGCTGTCCATTTAGATTTGTAATATTCGCCGAATAGTTTTTGAAATCCATAAAACTGTCCCTCTGACAAAAACAGTGGACCTATCCAGACGCCATCTTGAAACTTGATCAAGATTTATCACATGATGATGCTTGTAATTTGGCTTCATGTGTTTTTTTTTTTAGCAGTGAGCCTGTAATAGGGAAAGCCTGTTTTTGAATAAATATACTGCATATTTCAAAGCTTACTTGTATAAGTATAAAGTTTTTACTTGTAGAGGTAAACAGAATGTTTACTGCTTCAGGTACTAGTAAATAAAATTGACTTTAGTAAGTGAAATGATTTCATTTTATCCTGTTGGATCTCTCACTGCTAATGGTCTCAAAATCCTAGCTAAAACCCTGATTACCAGGAATTTTAAATGAAGCAAATGTTTGTAATTAGTGTATCAGTATGTAGCAGCATCATCTATATACATGTACATGTATTTAAAAAGGCTGGATGGCTGTTATCATGGTTAAGATTAATAGAAAAATTCAAATTCACATGCTGTTGTGTGCAGGATAGTTGTTGTTTCATCAGATATTATTAATAGCTTTTAATTGAAAGTATAGATACATGTAGCTTAATATTTCACACTACATTTAATAATACAATGATGAAATTTAGAGTTCGATATGGGAAGTTCTTGATTTTCATCTAGAATAGTATTTTAGGTGATTTTCCTTTGTAACACCATGATTGATTGACAGATAAAAGATATTGATAGGCTACAAATGGAAATCTTAAAAACTGCATTATAAATCCTGAATTATTACCAAAATCATTGATTATTATCTGCAAATAATGATCTGTGATGGAACAAAGATAAAACTTAACTCATTTAGGTAATTAGTATTCTGTTCCAAGTGATGAATGAATATGTTTGTGAAAAGAGAAATGAAAGCTAATACATTTATCAGCTTGGATAATACAATAATTGAAAGAATGGTTTATTATCCCCGCACTTTTCTGAAGAAAATGCGGGGATATTGTTTTGGTCCCATCCGTCTATCCGTCCGTCCGTCCGTCTGTCCGTTAGATGGACCTTGTCAGTGGAACTCCTCGCTCATTTTTGGATTTAGTGTTTTAATTTTGTTATAGCATTGTGCATATATGCTGCAGATGTGCAATAAGCTTTCGAATTTTTGATATTGGTCTTGGTGCAAACAAGAGGCCCAAGATGTCTGTTTTATATATGTGAGCTTGTCAGTAGAACTCCTCCTACATATTTGGATTTAGTGTTATAATTTTGTTATAGAATTGTTGCATATATGCTGCAGATGCCCAATAAGCTTTTGGATTTTTGATATTGGTCTTGGTGCAAACAAGAGGCCCAAGGTGTCTATTTTATATATGTGAGCTTTTCAGTGGAACTCCTTCATTTTTGGGTTTAGTGTTTTAATTTTGTGATAGAATCGTTGCATATAGTCTGCAGATGTGCAATAAAGTTTCAGAATTTTGATTCCGGTTCCGACTTTGGTAAATTTCCTGAAAGTCTCAAAGACCACTTATTTCTTGGAATTCTACCTAGCAACCATGTAGTAATTTGTTCAATTAGGACTAACATTTTCACCAATTGAATTTTCAAAAATAATTGATTCCAAGTTTGGTAAATTTCCTGAAAGTCTCAAAGAACACTTATTTTTTGGAATTCTACCTAGCAACCAAACTGTTAGGATTTGTTTCTATTTGGGCAAACATTTTCACCAATTGGTTTTCAAAAATGTTTAATTCCAATTTTGGTAAATTTCTCGAAAGTGTCAAAGACCACTTATTTTTTGGAATTTTACCTAGCAACCATACTGTTAGGATTTGTTTATATTAGGGCAATCATTTTCACCAATTGGATCTACAAAATAATTGATTCCAAATTTGGTAAATTTCCTGAAAGTGTCAAAGACCACTTATTTTTTGGAACTCTACCGAGCAACAATAGTGTTAGGATTTGTTTTGATTAGGGCAATCATTTTCACCAATTGGATTTTCAGAATAATTGATTCCAAATTTTGTAAATTTCATGAAAGTTTCAAAGACCACTCATTTTTGGAAATTCTACCTAGCAACCGTATATCCTTATATACTTTCTTAGTAAAAGTAGTGACTATCAATAATTTGATTTTAAAAATGTTGAGGAAAATTACCCCAAGGGTCAATAACGACTGTTTTCTGTGTCAAACAGGTGAGTGCGGGGATGGCCATCTTTTCTGATGGCACCACTTCTAGTTTGGGTTTGCAAATGATAGATTATTAGTTCTCACCATATACTGTAGTCAAACTGCTACTTCAGTATTTTATTCTTGTGTCTCACAGACAACACATGGAACATTAGGTTACCTGGTTACTGTTCATCTGAACTTACATAAGAACACATTATAGACTACACTACGCTACTGTGTTTTTCATATATATTGTTTTATTTACTTTCCAGAATGTAGAGCAGGACTTATTGAATACTTTTAAGAGATGTCTGCATACCTCAATACCTGCTTGTCAAAATGTAAGATATTTACTTAAGTTAGTTGTGATTTCTTCATAACTTATTAAAAGTATCTCACAAATAATTATTTCTAACCATGAACAATGTGAAGGTACACTCATCATTCAAATTATTTCTCTCACTGATCTCAACAAAAGGGCCTTTGGACCAAGAAATGATCATAGTTAGGGCATGTACTCCCAGAGTGATCTCACAATTAGGGTTACGTTTGTCAACCAAAAATTGATCTACGGAACATAAGTAATAGCCATTAGCCAAAAAAAACCCAAAGATCTCATAACAGGGCCTGTGAACCAAGAAATGATCTCATGAACAAGAACTATGAACCATGAAATTTTGTCATCAACAGAGCCAATGAGCAATTATGTGATCTTCTGTATATTTATAACCCTTATACAAATGTATAAGCATAAAAAGAACATTTCGAAAATTAGTCACAGCGACTTTGACCAGAAAGGAAAAAACGTAAAATAAAGACATTAAAGTACCCACAAAAATAAGTTGGTCTAGAGTATGTGCCAAAAATGATTTCATTAAAGGGCCTTTAAATCAATAATTCTAATGCACTTATGCTTGTAACGCTAATTTTGATTGGATGGTGTCAATTTTTTGGGGGTAAAATCCACTGTTTACCGTCATAACCAATAGCAACGTAATGGTGCAGACGCATGCCAAACTTCCTGTAGTCCTAAAATTGAGTTAAAAAGTTCTTTTGTGCAGATTTGCATTAGAATAGAGATAGCCAAACTGTATTTTAGGATCTTCAGGGATAAATCTAAGATTTTACTGTCGCAAACCACCGTTTTCCAGCTCCACTAACGCGTCACAAGAAAACTCTGTTTGCGACAGTAAAATCTACGATTTACCTCCTCAGATCCTAAAATACAGTATGGCATGTATGGTTATCTCTTAAGTGATCTCGTGAACAAAAATTATGAACCAGATATGATCTCATGAACAGAGCCTATAAGCCAAAGAATGATCTCATAACAGAACCTTCAAAACAAGCATGATTGTAGAAATATGTGTTGTGAGATTGTCCAGGGTTTTAGATTATTACTAAACATTTTCACTTTGTTGGTTATTGTTTATTTGTAAATATATTTTAGTATCATTACTCCTAAGCTGTCTTTGTTTATGTCAGGTAAATAGTAATACATGTGTTACAGGCCAGTGCAATACCAAAGCCAGTAGGTAAACAGGTAGCTACACTAGTTCCTGGTGATGGAGTAGGGCCTGATTTAATGAACAGTTTAAGAGATGTTTTCACACATGCAGGGGTGCCAGTAGAGTTTGAAGAATACTTTTTAAGGTTAGTATAGTTGGTTATTGACATTATCTAAACAAATTCTTCAAACTGAAGTCCTTAACAGGGCATGAAAAAGGAGATGTTGTTTCTGCTTTGAATTGATATGACTCTTATCTCTTTTAACAGATATATAATGTTGATTAGGGATGGGAGATATTTGCAAAAAATACCAGTCAAGTGATCAGTTTGTATCTCAAGAGTCAAGACTGGAATATTTTGCTCTACCCTTCCCTGTTTAAGTACTAAAAATATCTCAATCTAAAGATTTTTTTCAAACCATTTGTGACCTGTTTTCAATATTTTTTCTCTGATTATTTATTGCATGATTTGTATGATCTGGATTTACCTAATATTATTTAATCATTATTGAACACTTTCCCCCTTTTTAAAATTTTCCAATATTTCACGTTCCTCTCGTGATATTTTCGCCAAAACGTCGTATTTCCGTGGAATATTTTAATTGATTTTTGACGTCGGGGCACCTGCTACGTGTTTGACATAAGGTGTCCAAATATAAAATAATAAACGAATTTTCGAATAAAATTGGTTTAAAAGTAAGTTTACGGTATTTAAAATGACTTCTATTAAGAATATATTGTGCATTTTATAAGGTTTTCTTTGGGGTTTTGAGGCAAACAGTGTCCGATTTCCACATTTGTTGCTACATGTCACATGAGAACAACGTTTATGTTGAAACGTCGGCGAATTTCTTTTACTTTCACTTGGAAACTGTTACAACTATATAAAGAAAAGATTGTAGAATTGAAATTTTATTGGGTTAAGTCGTGATGAAACAGTTAAACATAAAAATCTGTGATCATCCGCCATGATGCACTTTGTTAACAACCAAATGGCGTTGTCAGCATAAACAAAGTTCAATCAAACGATGGACATACTAAAAGAAGATGGACGACATCGATCTCTACCCTAAGCATGAATGTTGAATAAAAGGGTATGGAGTACATGCAACCATGAATGAATACTATATTCAAATAATGATAAACTTGTCTTGAATGATACCCATGCACGATTTAATTTGCTATGGAAGGAATGACAGCTGCCTTCTTTTTTGTTTTGATTTTTTTTTAATGGGTTGCATAAAAAAAAATTACATGTTGTATGAAATATATTTTGCAATGAATAAATTTCAAGAACTATTAGCTCCATGCCCTGTCCCCTTATATTTTTGTTTGTTTTATTTTTTTCTCTTTTTTGGGGAAAAAAATTTTGTGACTATCATTGCGATGTAAGAGATATCTTCATAAAAACTTTACTAATGAAATCAAATGGTCGGTGCCTTCAGATAATCATCAGAATCATGCTTGAAAAGGAAATAAAAGACTAATATTATCTTCATGTTTTAGCTTTATTACTTAAATAAAGATAAATCCTAAATTCTGTGCAAATTTAATTTATCAAGAAAACATCATTTTAACAACTTCACAACTTCTAGTTTTTATGCAACCTTGTGGAAATATTAACGATAATAAAAAGGGAATAAACCCTACCCCCAACGAGTTCAGAGTACACCAAAAATAAGTGATGAAGTTTAGAGTCCATCTTTTGTTGTTTTTTTTGTTTTGTTTTTCATTTGAAGTACAAGTAAAAAATGCTTCGACTTTTGAGTCTGTGGAGTCCATGAACTCTAGTGGTCAGGTCCAAAGTACGCCAAAAATAAGGTCAAAGTCTTGAGTCCAAAAAGGGAAGTTATATCCTCAATACAGTTTAGCTTCTTTCATACTCCCTTTGATGAAATCACTTTAAGAATGAGTGTTTTTGATATGATTTTATGGTAAAATAATCTTTTATTACTTATGTCAATAATGCTCCATATGAAAAGCATATGCACCGGGGTAGCTAAAAATGCGCAAAATATAAAGAATCTGGTGTTACAATGTTTCCTCTACAGGACTTGTGACAATTTCAGTACATTATCTTAATTGTTATAAAAGGGATACAGAGTAAACCTACATGGGACAATTAGCAAATGTAACTTCACTTTTATTGTTGTTCTTCATCTTGAAGTTACCCAGAAGCCTTCAACAATGAGCAAGCACTCATTTAGTTCTGTGCACCAGTGACAATCCTTAAGCCAAATAGGGGTATTAATTGTTGTTTGGAGAAAAAGGAATATACCGCACTATAAGATTCATACAACAAAATATTTTTCAACAACAGCAACACCTAACAAAGCATGGAATGACCTTTGACAATTAAAACTGTATATGTGGTTGTTATACTTTCGATATCCTAATACAGACCTTTTCTTTTTTTCTGTACTTGCTTAGGGCAATATTTTAAAATTGACTTTTCTCTATTTTAACCTCACATATTGGTGTGTTCTTGGACTACTATTGTTTATTATATCTAATAATGAATTGAATATTTTGTACCCTCTAAATAAACTGGCTATTTGGTATAGTTATTCGACTTCATGTTGCTATTAGAATCTGAACATTTGGTACCCTCCAATAACAATAAGCTAAATAGTAAGGTCTGGAAACTTCTTTACTGCAACATTATTTATGCTTTGGTGATACTGTCCATAGAATTTCAGTGAAGGGGTGTGTTGTTCTTCCCTAAGTACAGCACAGTGTATATTTAGTATAAACTCCTTTTGTTTGGCTAATAGTATGAAAAACATTAACTGCATATAAAAAATCCTGTATTTAAACACATTTTATTATAGGTTTGCATCTGTGCTGTATTATTTTTGTTTTAAAATTCAGTACGAAAATATATACCACCACCCTCTCCTCCCTGTAACTTGTCAGTCAGTTCGGTAACCAACTTATTAATTTATTCTTCTTTACAAATATGAAAAAGAAAGGAAATACGGTAAATGTCAAGGAGACAACATACATATATACTGTATCAGTGTATGTAGCATTCCTTTAAACATGTTAAGGAATGAAAAAACAAAACAATCCTGGACTGGTTACAGTGCAGATAAAAATTATTGTATATGTATGTCTGTGGCGGATAATTACGCATAATTTGTGTACGATTTAAAATTGAATTAATTATTTCTTGGATATTGCATATTTAATCCCTCATTGTTATTAATTTCCTTTGATATTCAATAGTTGATATTAAAATATCAGTATCAAAGAACTAGCAATGACACAAGAATTTCTCTGGTCAGTCTAAAATTGACCTGTGAAAAACGTGGCAAAGCACATTTCAACTGCATACAGAAAATGTACAGGAAGTCAACATATATTTGGTCATTGCTGGGTGAAATAAAGGAATGAGCTAAGAAAAAAATATCCATGCAAGCCAAGGGATGTCAGAAAAATTATTCTAATAATGATTCACATGGTCTCAATTTATAGTAAAAATAATTGTCGTTGGATCCAGTTCCCAAAATCTGTGACGCACAACTACAGATACAAAAGGGGCGTGTCTCCCTCCCCCACCCACCCAAAGAATGGTTTGTACATTCCACTCTAAAACTTCTGCCACTTTCGTGTCTGTAGTTACAGATTTAAAATGGTGTCCTTTTTATGTACCTAATAAATATGCAGACATTTCAAAGAAAACTGTTTCTGTCCAATTTCACGGGGTCATTACTATCATTGACAATTTGTCGGCGACGAGCATTATGTCTTTTTTTTCTTTTTCAAGTCCATGAACCATATTTTCAGTAAAGAACGTCCTAAAACGATAAATTTCAGAAACGACTTCCCTAAACAAAATCGTTGGACCACTATTTTCAGCAAAATCATGAACATAAACATCTTTATTTGCTTCAGACTATGCGATCGCGGTATTTTGTACATTTTCATCATCACCCGGTCATTATCAATGTCTTCCTCATCCTCGCTGATCAAGGGAACATCACTATCAGATTCATTATTTCTCTCATGTCCTGTCCATTATCCCCTGCAACACTGCTATCGGTAGAATTGTGAAGTCGCTCTCCATCGATAAAAATCCGGTCCAACGTCCAGACGTTCTGCCCACTGGAGGCTGCCATTTTTAGTTCGCCTCAACGAAGTTGAGGGGGACTATTGGCGTACCCCCGGCGTCCTCGTCCGCGTCTACGTCTACGTCCGCGTCCGCATTTGGGCATATATCTCTGCAACTATGAAGGGTAGGGTCATCAAACTTTGTGTGCAGATGCATCTTGGGCTATCTCACAGCCTCTAAGAAAATTAGGTCTCTTTGACCTATATTTTCCGCTTGACTGGCTTTCATTTAATTTTAGGTCCGAGTTGATATCTCAGTAACTGTACATGGTAGGATCATCTAACCTTGCATGTGCATGCATCTTTGGGGTAGGTCAGCATCCAGGCAAAATTAGGTCACTTTGACCTATATTTTCCGCATGATCGACTTACATTCAAGTTTACGTCCGAGTTCAGATCTAAGGAACTGTACATGCAAAATCTTTAGGATCATCTAACCTTGCATGTGCATGCATCTTTGGCGGTAGGTCAGCATCCAGGCAAAATTAGGTCACTTTGACCTATATTTTCCGCATGAATGACTTACATTCAAGTTTACGTCCGAGTTCAGATCTAAGCAACTGTACATGGTAGGATCATCTAACCTTGTATGTACATGCATCTTTGGCGGTAGGTCAGCATCCAATCAAAATTAGGTCACTTTTCCGTTTATGTCGGAATTCAGGTCTCCATAACTGTACATGGTAAGATCATTTAGCCTTTGTATAAGGGATGGTAAATGAGCACCCTGGCGAAATTGGGTTTCTGTGTCCATGTGCCATAACGAGGCGAACTTTGTAATCGTTGATTACCTATGTTTGTTTTTGTTTTGACATGTGAAAACTAATGAATATTCATGAAGTAAGAGTGCAGTACCGTCCACAAACAAGGTTAAAGGGACATAAACCATTCTTCTTGTTGGTATTTATGACTCCTATTCAATATTAAATTGATTATATTAATCATTGTGAGGTCTAAAGTTACATTTAATGTATGGCGTAGGAAAGCGTATCTGCGGGGGAATGGTAAAAGCGTAAAAGGCGTATCTGCGACGGAATGGGATAAGCGTAAAAGGCGTATGCGCGTGGTAAGGTATTAAGCATTGAAGATGGAAGCTTAGAAAGTATCTTTGAAGAAGCTTAAAAGGTTAATAAGGCAAAACCTTTTGGTAAAATCCAGATGCAAATTTATACTCCAGTAACTGTAAAAAATGAGACAACATTTAGCGGTAGTGTAGAATGTCAGAAAAATGCAACGGCTGTCGACCAATAAGAACAGAGCGTATTTATAAACAATTCACAAAGCATAAATATTAATATAATATTCCTTAGACATCATGATTTTTTATTTGAAATTTTAATGCAGTTGTGTTAGTAATGCTAATTTTGATGGCGTTAAAATTTTCACTTGGTAAAAATCAACGATTTGCTGTCAGAATGTAATGGTACGGACACATGCCAAAATTCCTGTTATTTTAGAATCGATTTAGAACATTATATTACGGATTTACATTAGAGTAGAGATAACCAAATGTATTTTAGGATCTTCAGGAGTAAATCTAAGATTTTACTGTCACAAACCGTTTGCAACAGTAAAAGCTACAATTTACTACCTCAGATCCTAAAATACATTATGGTAATCTCTTAATTTTATCATGCACCACATACTGTGACTTACAGATCATTTCAGTTTAGTTGATTTTACCTATATTGATATTCTGCTATGTATGTCATGACCTATTTTATTTTCTTCAAACAGTGAGGTACAACAAGGACAGAGTGCCAGTTTAGATACAGTTGTAGAATCATTCAGAAGAAATGGTGTTGGTATCAAAGGAATTATCACTACTCCTACTAACTTTAAAGGTGGAATTTTACAGACACTTAACATGAAATTAAGGTTTGATATGTTCGAGGTTGTCACATTTTTGTTGTACAATTGAATTGGAATCAAAGAATGAAAATTTCCTGTCTTGTAAATTTTGACCAAATTGAAAACCAAACTACCAGTTTGATTGTATGACACTAACTGAAATTTCATTTTCCTTGTAAAACAAATTTTTTTCAAACGGGCAAAGTTTTATAAACTTGCATGTTAGCCTGGTGAAGGTTAATTAGAAAAAGTATTGGACATAATTTCAGTTTAAAGGGAGATAATTTGGCATATAAATATCATTTCTGTAACTGAGACATATTTCTTAGGAAAAAAAAATAATAACATGAAATCATATAATTTCTTTAGAATACTGTGCATAGTTAGGAATGTTAGATTATGTCCACCCAGGATTAGTTTTCAAATATACAAGAAAGAAGTATGCTTTAATCTAGATTATTCTGCTGAAATGTCAATTTTCTTTTGCAGGACGGAGTTAGATTTGTTTGCCAATGTTGTTGTTATAAAAAGTTTACCAGGTTTAAAGACAAAACATAACAATTTAGACTTTGTCATCATCAGAGAACAAACAGAGGGAGAATACAGTGCTTTAGAACATGAGGTAACATTGGGGATATTTCAAAAAATATAAAATACCCTGAAAAATTACTCTGACAATACTGAGATTTTATTACAAAAAAGATGAATGAATTGGCATTCTGTTAAAAAAAAAGACTTTGCTTTATTCTCTTCCTATGTTGTTACGACAACTTTGTTATTTTGAAGATCCTTCCATTTCAATATTCATAATTAAACAGGTTTTATTATAAATGCTCAACCATCTTTCAACACATATTAAGTTTTTTATTCGCCAGCAAAAAGTCGCAGAGGCGAGACTTAGGGATAGCGTTTCTGGCGACGGCGGCATCAACAATTGCAAACTATTGTGAATTAACAAGCTTATGTTAGTTGAAGGTCAATAGTATTTGAAGTGTAGTTGCATTAGTATGGGTACATTTCAAATCCCTACTTAGTTTATGGCCCTGGCCCCTTAGCCATGCATGAACAATCACTGTAAGATTTTAGCAAGAAGTTTGTACAGCCTATACTAGTAGTCTTAGGCACTTGATATTTGACATGCAGTTGCATCTTTGGGAGTACATACCGATTCCACACCCAGATGGTGGCCCTGGCCCCTTAGTCACACTTGAACAATCACTTTAAGTTTTTAGCAAGCAGTTTCGACAGCCTATGCCAGTAGTCTTAGGCACTTGATATTTGACATGCAGTTGTGGCTTGGGGAGTATAAACCGATTCCATACCAAGATGTTGGCCCTGGCCCCTTAGTCACGCATGAACAATCACTTCAAGTTTTTAGCAAGCAGTTTGCACAGCCTGTACCAATAGTCCTAGGCACTTGATATTTGACATGCAGTTGTGTTTTGAGGGGTACATACCAATTCCATACCCAGATGGTGGCCCTGGTCCTTTAGTCATGCATAAATGATCACTTTAAGTTTTTAGCAAGCAGTTTATAAAGCCTATACCAATAGTCCTGACTACTTGATATTTGACATACAGTTGCATCTTGAGGAGTACGTACCTATTTCATGCCCAGATGGCGGCCCTGACCCCTCAGTCATGCATTGGTGATCACATTATTTTTTTTAAGGAAATTGTTAACACAGTTGGAGAATTATATTTTATTTTTATGGCTGCTGCAGTAGATCAATGTGAAAATTTAAGTGATGCAAGGGATGGACAAGACATATCCTGTGTCCACAGTTTATTATTCCCCGCTACATAGTAGTGGGGGTATACTGGTTTAGATCTGTTCGTTTGTCCGTTCGTCTGTCCGTAACCACACTTTTCTCAGCAACTACTTTACAGAATGAAATCATATTTTGGCAAAAGCTTTCTCATGATGGTCTGATGTGTATATATAGATTTCAAGGTTACCGCATAAGTACTTCCTGTTTGCTGAGACTTCATTGTTTTTTGTTGACGATGTACAGCATATGGAATTTTTCGTCACAATTTTTTCTGAAACTGTAAGAGGGATTCAATTGATGTTATGCATAGAGGTTCCTTATGGTCCAATCTATCGTTTATTTGGATTTCAAGGTTATGCGATACACACTTCCTGTTTGCCGAGACGTCATTGTTTTTCAGGTTGTACATTATGGAATTTTTCGACACAATTTTTTCTGAAACTGTAAGTGGGATTCAATTATTGTTTTGCACAGAGCTTCCTTGTGGTCCAATCTATCTTGTATTTGGATTTCAAGGTTACGCCGTAAGCACTTCCTGTTTGCCAATACGTCATTGTTTTTCATTGTTGTACAATATATATAAAATTTTTTGTCAAAATTTTTTCTGAAACTGAAAGTGGGATTCAATTGTTGTTTTGCACAGAGCTTCCTTATGGTCCAATCTATCCTGTATTCTGATTTCAAGGTTATGCCATAAGCACTTCCTGTTTGCCGAGATGTCATTGTTTTTCATTGTTGTACAATATATAGAATTTTTCGTCACAATTTTTTTCTGAAACTGTAAGTGGGATTCAATTGTTGTTTTGCACAGAGCTTCCTTATGGTCCAATCTATTGTGTATTCGGATTTCAAGGTTACGCCATAAGCACTTCCTGCTTGCCGAGACGTCATTGTTTTTCAGGTTGTACAATATATTGAATTTTTCGTCACAATTTTTTCTGGTACTGTAAGTGGGATTCAATTGTTGTTTTGCACAGAGCTTCCTTATGGTCCAATATATCGTGTATTCAGATTTCAAGATTATGCCGTACACATTTCCTGTTTGCCGAGATGTCATTGTTTTTCAGGTTGTACATTATGGAATTTTTCGACACAATTTTTTCTGAAACTGTAAGTGGGATTCAATTATTGTTTTGCACAGAGCTTCCTTATGGTTTAATCTATTTTGTATTCAGATTTCAAGGTTATGCCATAAGCACTTCCTGTTTCCCGAGATGTCATTGTTTTTCATTGTTGTACAATATATAGAATTTTTCGTCACAATTTTTTCTGAAACTGTAAGTGAGATTCAATTGTTGTTTTGCACAGAGCTCCCTTATGGTGCAATCTATCGCGTATTCCAATTTCAAGGTTAAGTCGTAAGCACTTCCTGTTTGCCGAGACGTCATTGTTTTTCATTTTTGTTCAATATATGGAACTTTTCGTCACAATTTTTTAGCTCGCCGGGACGAATGTCCGGAGAGCTATTGTCATACCCCCGGCGTCGGCGTCATCGGCATCGGTGTCGGCATCGTAAACTTTAACCTTGCTTCTGGAATGGAGACCTTAAGAGATGAAATGTTGATATTTAGTATGTGGCTTCCTTGTAATGAGTGCTTTCTTGTGGTACCATATTTGTAGACATTTTGACCTTGACCTTGCCCTTAGGGCAAGTTTTAAAAAACTTTAACCTTGCCTCTAGAAGGCAGGCTTTTAGTGGTAGGGTGTTCATATTTGGTATGTAACTTCCTTATGATGAGAGCTTTCTAGTGGTGCCATATTTGTAGACATTTTGACCTTGACCTTGCCTGTAGGGCAATTTTAAAAAAAACTTTAACCTTGCTTCTAGAAGTTAGGCTTTTAGTGGTAGGGTGTTCATATTGGGTATGTAACTTTCTTATGATGAGACCTTTCTAAAGGTACCATATTTGTAGACATTTTGACCTTGACCTTGCCCTTAGGGCAATTTTTAAAAAACTTTAACCTTGTCTCTAGAAGGTAGGCTTTTAATGGTAGGGAGTTCATATTTTGGTATGTAACTTCCTTATGAGGAGAGCTTTCTAAAGGTACCATATTTGTAGACATTTTGACCTTGACCTTGCCCTGAGGGCAATTTTTTAAAAACTTTAACTTCACTTCTAGAATTAAGTTGCTTAGTGGTAGGGTGTTCATATGTGGTATGTGACGTTCTTTTGATGAGAGCTTTCTAATGGTTTCATATTTGTAGACATTTTGACCTTGACCTTGCCCTGAGGGCAATTTTTTAAAAACTTTTAATTTTGCTTCTAGAATTAAGTTGTTTAGTGATAGGGTGTTTAAATTTGATATGTAACTTTCTTGTGAAGAAAGCTTTTTATTACTTTCGAATTTATTGTGCATTGAAGTTACTGGAATCCCCGCCGAGCTATGTTGTCTTCTGACAACTCTTGTTCTGAAACTGTAAGTGGGGTTCAATTGTTGTTTTGCACGGAGCTTCCTTATGTTCCAATCTATCGTGTATTCAGATTTCAAGGTAACACCATAAGCACTTCCTGTTTGCTGAGACGTCATTGTTTTTCATTGTTGTACAATATATGGAATTTTTCGTCACAATTTCTCTTGATAATGTAAGGCAGATTCAATTGTTGTGCATGTTGGTTACTAGGATGATATCATTGTGTTTATACTTGTATTGTGTCCACACTTGTACTGTGTCCACATCTTTATTGTGTCCGTAGACAATTAAATTTGCACTTGCCACATTCATTGTCAGGCTGCCATTCGGCGCCAGCTCTTGTTTTCATTTCTTTTGTGCTTTATTTTTCACATTTGACACGTCAAAATCTCAGGTTATGTGTACAAAAAATTGCGTTGTCCATTAGCTATTAGTTGTGGATAGATTATGGTTGTTATCTGGGTAAAGTGATCTCATTTCTCTCTTAAGGTAGATGGATACTCCAATTTTTTTTTCCATAGATTGTTTTTATTTTTACAGGAAAGTTTCCTCATTATATATGCAGTGAAATAAAAAAAATTAAAAAGTGGGGTCACCATGCTTGTTTTTGAAATAACTGATATCAAAATAATCAAATATTTCTATCTGTTGATTTCTTTAAACTATTCCATAGATTTCTTTCTACTTTACTCATGTGTTAGCCCTTTGAACATACTTTCAAAAAATATAAAGAAAAAATGGGGGTCACCAACTTTGTTTTCAATATAATTTGTAAAATATGAATTGTCATAGTGATATCTTTGTAAACTATTTTTATCAGATTATCTCCCTTTTCCGATTTATTTAATTATCAAGTTAACATACCTCGTCTAATAAGACAAAGACATGTGAAATCAAGTCCATGTAGGTCCTTAGCATTTTGTATTATGGATATAATATTGATTGATTCATTACAAATAAAAATATTTGCATATTTAAAAAGCTGATAATACCATAAGAGTCAAAATGTCGGAAGACTACCGATCTACCTTAAGTAATGAAAAAAAAAATTTATGGTAATATGGATATTCTATATAATTAACATTTGTTGAATAACAAAATTTATTCAGCCAGTCAGGAAAAGTGTAATTTGAAAGTATAACAAATAATATAATACATAGTATATGATATATATTTCTTATCTTGCCAGGAGAGGTACTTTGTATGCTCCAAATAAGTTTGTGTTTCAGTCACACATACTGACTAGATGTAAAAGATACAATTAAACTTATATATTCACAGAAGACCTATTTTGACTGGTTCACTAGAACAGGTGATTCTTTAGAATAAACTTTAATACCCTATTTTAATTCTCTCAAAATTTGATATTCTGCCTCTCAATTTTTGATCTCCAGAGTTAGCCTTCATTGTTAAGTAAACATCAGAGGCAGATGTGTATATGGCCCATAGATAGCAGGAGAAAATTAAAATTTCCTAGTGAAATAAAATTTACAATTAACCATGAAAATATTTTCTGTAATTTCACTCTAGGAAGTGATGGCACAATAGATTAAACTTATCTGTGCAAAAAAATCAAAAACATAAAATGTAGCCCAAATTGAAAATTAAAATATTTTTGAACATTTAAAAACTATAAATACTCCTATATAAAAAATATTCAGTCATGATGGAAAGAGATTGAATTCACTCTTGCACTTTGCACTTTAGTTCATTACTCTGTTGTTTGATCATTCATTGATTTATATGTTGCAGAGTGTATCTGGAGTAATAGAAAGTTTGAAGATCATTACCAGAGAGAAATCTATGAGGATTGCCAAGTTTGCTTTTGATTATGCCATGAGACATAACAGGAATAAAGTTACTGCAGTACACAAAGCTAATATCATGTATGTATACAAAGCCAATAATATGTTTGTTCATAGGCAAAAAATTCAATAGTAAACCCTTTTTAAATTTCAAAGGATTATGCATTAATTTTGCTTCTAAGATCCACTCTGTATTATAGAGTCCAAAATAATTCTACAGAAATAAAATTGACCATAATGACCAAGTTCTGCATTATAATAATGATCTTGCATTTTTGTAAAAACAACATTCATGATGGAAACAGCCCTCTACTAAAACTGTATTTTGCTATTGTCATAGCAACATGATGATGCATTTTGTATCATACTTGTTTATGTTCAAAATGGTAAATTCGTTCTTTAGATGGAAAGACAACCAGTTATATTGTAAATAAACTGTGTTATTTCTGTACATTATAAATATATGATACAGTTGAACTTGGATTCTCTAACCTCAATAGCTTGAACACTGTGGATGTCTTGAACTCTTTGGTAGACTCTTTGTTTGAAATTAAACACAGTTCAAACTTGATAGCTTGAACTCTTTTCATCAGTCCTTTAGGTGTGGTCTAGCTGTTGAAGTTCGACTGTATTTATTTAATACAAAATAATCAAAGGAACTGTGCATTCTGTTGATTTTTATACCTTTCTATCTTTTGAAAATTTATTATTTTGATTATTTAAAAGAAACATTTTTATATTTTACAGGAAGCTTGGTGATGGATTGTTTTTACAATGCTGTGAAGAAGTAGCCAAGTTTTATCCAAAGATTACATTTGAAAACATGATCATTGATAACTGTTGTATGCAGGTAATATATCTACTGACGAAATTAATTCATTCCTAATATCCCTAAAAGTATTATGAATGAAATAAACTTTCATCGTTCATAATGCTCATTATGTAAATTGTGACATCAAGTGTTGACTCAATGAAAACTTTTCTGAAACTCTTTTTAGCTTGAAATATTATTGATACACACGAAAAAAATCTTCCATTTGCTCTTGTGTAATATTGTCATTTCATTCTCTATGGGGATTATAACACACATATACATGCTAAAGCTGACATGTTGAAAATAAACAGTTTCCATTGAAGAAAATAGAAAAGTACAAAGAAGTGATAGCTTACCAAGTTTCAATTGTAATAATCTGTTCAGAGAAATATCATGGTCGTGTTCACATGAACTTTTTGCAATCAAAGCTGTCATTGTCACATCGCCAGTCAAATACTGTGAAAGTACAATTATTTGTGGGATTCCAATTTTTAGAGGATTTCATGGTTTGGTAAAACCATAAAATTAAGTTCCCTACAAAATGCATTCTTTCCATACATTCGTAATGCTCAAAACTAGAAACCACAAATTTAAGTACCCATAAAATAGTGCTGTCTATGTCAACAACAAATATTGGTATCCACGAAATAAAAGTACTTCCATGGTAGTCTTTGTCACATTTCAATTTCATTACAATAAAACACTCATTTATTGGCTGTTTCAACAAAAGCAAGTTTATGCCTCCCCTCGACAGCAACTATTTCCCTGTGCATAATGTCTGAAAATTGTTATGTCTCAGGGAACCATAAACTTGTCACTGTCCTCATTCCCAGAAGATAACTGTTTACGATTGTTTTACAGCTAGTTTCTAATCCCCATCAGTTTGATGTGATGGTAATGCCAAATTTATATGGAAATATTGTTGACAACTTGGCAGCTGGTTTGGTGGGTGGAGCTGGAGTAGTTCCTGGAGAGAGCTACAGTCATGATGCTGCAATATTTGAACAGGTAAAACAATTATTTCATACATATAATCAATATCAATACAATACAATAATTTTTTTGGATAAAGCACAACATTACATTGTATATGTAGTCCATATATTAAACATATCACTTGAAGAGAAACATCTTGAAATAGTCTAACAACCTGATTTACTTTTTGTCATGCTAAAACATGTCTTACATATAGGAAAATTGTGCTAACAAGACAGTTAGTCCCCTCCTTCAGGAGAAATCTGAAGTTGTGCGCAAAGGAAAATAATTATAGCCCCTTAGGGGTTAATAAATCCACTGGTCTGAGGTCCGGGACCTGGGAATTCAAACTGCGGACCAGTGCATAACACCATTCAAAAAGTCCGACGGACCAGTGAAAAATCAGAGGAAATGATTTATTTCAAGTTTCATGTTGTTTACTTTTTCATTGATCCAACTCAATCATAAACTTTGAAAACATATTGATTGATCCTTACTTTCAAGCACATTGAAAGACTGATCTTCTTCGCGCTTGACAGCAATGGGAAATCCCTATCGATAATATAAGCATAAAACTGAAGTTGATTAACATGATGTCATTTCGTGTTCAATGGTTTTGTCAAAAGTCGTGAGTCGTAACATTGGTCGTAAGTTACTTATGACGTTTGTAAGTAATGACCGATCATAACTTTATGACATCCAGGCTCGAGTTCTTCTTGCCTGTTCTCATTGTCCTTTGAATATTGTTCCTAGCATTTTTGGTGCATTTTTTCCTTCGTCATTTATATGAATTTCTCATTTTTTTTTGTGCTCAGGGCCAGAACAGGCTTCAAATGTATTGTATCACAAAAGTTTCTATTATATGAACAGCTAGAAAGAGTAGGGAATTTTTTTTTTATCTTCTGAACTCTCTGGACTTATCAATTTTGATACTTTAATGTTGTGGTCTGTCAAGGAAAAGGGATCTGGTAGAAGTTTGTGAATTTTATATATGATATAGTCAAAGGATGAATTGGCATACTAGTAGATCAAAAATAATTAACTTTACATCATAGAATTTTTATTTAATCCTTGATAAAAGTTAATATGTTACCCTATGGGAAATCGAAAAAAAATTGTGGTCTCGGACTTGCTTCAAATTTTTGGCCAGTCTGTACGGACCACTGAAAATTTTGTCAGGACCAGTGAATTTCTTTTGAGTTACAAGTCCTTGACCAGTAACGATCTGAAAAAAATTTTAACCCCTGCCCCTCTTTGTCAAGTTACTTTTTGTATTACATTCATAATGTTAATGACCTTGAAGTATCTTTGTATATAGTTTATGATGTTTCAGTAAAAGAATATCAAAAAGTGAAGTAGATTTTGTAAATCTTCTTTACTTCCATCTTTTTTTCAGGGTGCTAGACATGCCTTTGCAGAGGCTGTTGGTAGAAACATTGCCAATCCGACAGCTGTGTTACTGAGTGGATGTAACATGTTAAAACATATCCATCTAGATTTCCATGCTAAACTCATAGAAGATGCTGTACATAGAGTTATTAAGACAGGAAAAGTAAGTGTAATAAGTCAATCAGTGATCAGAAAAGTATACTGTGAAATAGGAAATAGTTGTGAGGAAATTATATTCCTAAATTTTGTGAAAGTGGCAATACATGTATTTACTACTGTGGAAGTACTTTTATTTGTGGACATCAATTTTTGTGGTTTTCATAAAAATGACTATTTTGCGGGCACTTAAATTCATTGTTTCTAATTCAGTGCATTAAAACTCTACGGTAAAAACGCTTTTCGTTGGGAAATTAAATTCGTAGTTTTAGTGAAACCACGAAATCCACGAAAATTGGAACCCACGAACAATAGTACTTTCACAGTATTTGAATGTTAAGTTCTAGTACAAGGTTCAGATTTGGGCTTAGAAGTCAGAAAATTGATGCTTGACAATAATCATGTCATATTGTATTAAAGAGCTTTGAAATGTGCAAAAAGGATTTGATTTCAATAATAAGGCCAACATTTTTATATTACCGGGTTTACGAATCTGCCGACCCTATTTTACTGAAAATGGAAATAAAAATAAAAGAAGCTGTGTTTAATTTTATTTTTAAATTCTCTGCCGACTCCTCCATCCGTGTTGCCTTCAAAATACAAAATGAACACTTTACCAGAAGTCTCTGGTTCCCAGTCCACAGTTATAAAAGACTCTCCTTTCTCGGTCGTTACTTGTGTAGAATCTGTTTAAGATATCATATATTTGCAGACAAGAAAATTGTCACAAAAATGGACAATTCCATGTTAACTTTCTCTATTAAAATGTCAAATTAAAAGACACATTTGGAGACCTCCAAAGCAAAGTTGTTGATGAGTTTAACAACGTAAAACCGACAAGAATTTTTTTCGGCAGACGTGAATGTCTGTGACAAGATCGAAACCCTGTGAATATTTTGCAGTGATTGTGGCAATCCTTTGATAAAGAATCTGATCATGATAGGAATGCTTACACCTGTGTCTTGGCAATCATCTGGTCAAAAAATATTCTTTAACATTTTTTGTCAACATGGAATAATTTTTAACTTGAACTCATTTTATTCCTGAAGTCATGGTGCATATATTGGATAGGCTTTGTGGATATGACACAGGAAATATTGTCATGAATGTTTAGACGACTTGCATGTCAGACCTATCTGTTACAATGAAAGGATATGGAGTAAATGCACACTGAGAAAAAGTCTCTACAAATACATGGTAACCAAGCAATGGAACACAACTTTTTTGTTGTTCTTTATCTTAAGGTCACCATGAGGTAAAGTAACCTCTTTCTGCATTCGAAGCCTGAAACTGTTTTTTTTTTTACTCTGGCTTCAAATCTCAAAAGGGATTAACCATGAGGCCTTCAACAGTGGGCCATGCTCATACATCATAGTAAGTTCTAGACGGCCTATAGCACCAGTTTCAGCAGAATTCACTTCTAGGTGTCAAACAACGCACAACTACTTGTGCATTAAGGGTTGTCAACAAACATTAAAAATTAGCCAGCAAAGTGTTCTACAACCAATGTCATCTCTGTAGCCTGACAATAAGACTACTGGTCTATATATCCCTTCAAATATATTCAATAATAGAATACAATCACATCATAAACAAACAAAGGGGACTCATACCTGCATTCTTTCTGTATTTGTGGGGGGTTTTCTAAATGAGAGTATAAGATTTGAAATTTTCGGAGTGAAATTATTTGTTAAATAGTCATAATTTTACTGCATGGCAATTTTACTGCATGGCAATTATGATGTCATGAAGATGTCAAAATCAACAAGAAAGGGGATTGGAAGCCCCTTTATAGGTTTTATGTTATGCATTGAATCGTTTTATTTGTCAAAATCTCCATGAGCATTTTAAAAAGTCGACAGGTAAGGGTCAATTGCAAGATAACTTGGCATAAAATGGAGAGATGTTTTGTATAAAGTTTAAACGATTTTCATGGTTCTTAAAATATATGCATGACTCATTTGAATGCCTGAAACCTATCATTTCTTCAACTGATTTTAAAAAGAACACTAAGGATGTCAACTTGATATCTTTTGCTATCTTCAATTTCTGTTTCAGTTGGAACTTTTTGTCTTTCATTTTTGAACTTCATAGCACACCGAGAATTAATGAAACTTGGCCAAAAACACCATATTCCATGAATTGTTTGTTCCTGTATCATATTGTTACGGTTAGGAGGTAGGCCTAGGCTGATAGGATTTTATGTATGTATTTCACTTATTTTTAGTCACTATGGCACTCCTTACTTTTATTCTTGTCTATTTTTAGCGTGACGTGTCGTTTGTGCCATATGACGTTATTCGCGTGAATGGACATTATTAATGACATTTCTGTTGCAGATTTCGCGATTATGATGATGTATATTGTATGTAAATATTGTAATTATTATGTAATAAGTGGGAAGGATAAGACAGAGTTCGTCCGACTTGTTTGACCACGGGGGGTCACCCGACTGAACGACATGTTCCCATCTTTATTTCTCCCGTATATTTCACTTCCATGTCATTTTACCTACTTGTTTTTATTCCCGCTAGGTTTGAATATTGTTATCAGGGTTTATTCCAGTTAAGTTTAGCCCTAGTTAAGTCCCGTTTGCCCATATTCCGACTTGACTGTACGTCAACATTCGTAGTTTCCGCCATTCTGAACAGCAGACGTAGTTAGGAATGTGAACTCATGAACTTGGAATGTTATCCAATCAGCGGAGCGGAATGCCCCCACTCTACTATAGAGGCACGAGATGTGTGTCGTCTAGCAGTATAAAAGGAAGCGTTCGCCAGTCTTTCAACAGACTGCGGCCCGCGACCAGGGCGATCAGACCAGTCTTGAAGCTAGTAACCATAGCTAAAGCTAAAAGGGCCGCAGTCGGTACCAGTCTTATAAACAATGTAAACGTCATCCCTAATGTAGAATAGACCAAACCATGTTTGACCGAGATACGTCACCAAAGTTATTTATATTGCGTTGTTGACAAACAATTGACGTACCAAAAAGGGGGGTCTCAGTTATGTTTTATCGTTTCTCGGGGATTGAATTGTCAATACTTTTTATATATATATAACAGAGGGGAATAAATTGTAATAGTAAAACTCAATTATAGTTTGTTATATCTGTTGTACATATTTATTAGTAACGTCAGGAGTTTACCGTTCACCTGAATTAACCAGTGCCTTGAGCTTTGCCGCTACGCTACCACTATGCGGTTATGCTACCAATAGCCATTTACGCTACCAGTATACTGTTTAATATGAATAACCAGTGCATTATAGATCCCTACCAGATCTAACCTATTGCATATAAACCACAACCACTGTACAGTATTTACCACTGACATTACGTCAAACCATTGTTTACCCCCACCCTACCCTAAAACGTAACAATATTAAAGGATCCTACAAATACATCATAAAACATATACCGAAGCAAAAGGGGAAACGAAGAAATTATTTAAATAAACAAAATAGAGTTATATATATTCATGCACTGCTAATAGGAGCTTTATACATTCTTCTCATATTGAATTACTTTACACTTATCAACATTCAATAGTGGGTACTTCAAAAACTTATTTACAAACTAATTGAACACATTGTCTGAAAGCATAGCATACTCCTTTTATACCTAGAATGCATAGTACATTGATGTCACATTCCTTTGTATTAAAAAATAACACATTTGGCATTACAAGAAATATAAAAAATAAATACACACCAGTCACTTTTATTTATGTTTTTGGTCGACTGGAGGGTTTTTAAGACTTTATTTTTATTTTTGTTTTGACCCCCCAACCCTATTTTTTTTTGGAAAAAATTGAGTAAACCTGGTAGTATAACAATGTTGGCCTAAGTTTGTAAAAAGCCTTTGTTTAATATATAAATACCTAAAATCTATATCCATTTTGTGAGTGATCCAGAAATCTTCAACCAAATTTAGCTCGTTAGAAGATACCTGGTACATTTGCAATATTACATGTGTATATCCCCTCACTGCTGGTAATAATGAAATGCAGATAATAAGATTGTTGCATCGAAACTGATAAGTAACATCAGAAAATTTTTGAAAAAGTTGTAATAGGAGGAAATTGGAATTAAAAAAAATCTGAGACTGATATCTAAAGGATAGGTGGAATGCAAAGTTCTGACATTTAAAAACCCCCTTGTCCAAGTACAAGCCATATTGGACTATTTATTGTGAATATAACTACTTGTGCAAGTAAGAAAAATAAGGGGAAATGGAGCAAATGTACATTTGAAAAAACTACAAATTCATGGAGCAATGTTTGTTGCTTCAGCTTGAAGTTGCCATGAGGCCTTCAAAACTGAGCACACACTCATATATCATAGCAAATCCAAGAGGACCCCCTTGCACTGGCTTGAGTGTATTTCTAGTATAACATTTCCTGGAATTTTTTGCACTTCATAATATTGATAGAATTCATGCCTGGATAAAATCCGTTCTTTTCTGTTAAATTGCCTTACATTCATATTTTTCATTGGAATAAATTTTTTTTCAGGTAAAAACAAAAGATCTGGGAGGATATGCCACAACAAACGACTTTACTCATGCCATAATAGACCAATTACATAGTACCTGATTCAGGCCAGATTTCAGTGCTTATTTACCAATTTAATATAGTGTGGTTATAAAAGATCACAGAAAACATACACTTTTTACAGTTTATTTGATGTCAGTGACCACTTTTATTTTTTATATAGATCTGTGATACATGTTTATTTTGTAAAGTAACTTAATTGTGCAATACACTGTAAAACAGTTAGCTGTTTTGATTCATAGTATTTCTCAACAATTCTATTCACCTCTCTGACAGGAATGTAATTTGGTGGTTTTAAACATGTCAGTTTTCATTTATAAATTTTGTTTATTTCACCTCAACAAAGCCGAGTGGTCTGTTGGGATTACTAAAGGTGCGTATATGTACAACTTGGTCTTTGTCAACATTAAGGCTTCAATCACTTTTATTGGAGTTAACATCCAAGTTCAGATCAGGGAAAAAATAAGTTATTGTGTCAATCAAATTTCTGCTTGTGGGACTTGCATTCAAGTTTTTTGTGGAATTCATCTGTCAATTGCTGTATGTGCTAGGATCATTTAACCTTGCATTTGCATGCACCCAAGGGCAAGTCAACATCCAGAAAAAACTAGGTTACTGTCACCATAACAAAGCAAAATTGTTTAATTGTTGGTGATGTATGTTTTACTATTAGGTAGTTTCTGGAGATTTTGTCAGTAAATGTATTAATCACACCCAGGGTCATAAAAAATTATTGAAATCCTTACCACAATTGAATATACATGTAAATAATATACATTTGTGTATAAGCATATATTTCGAATTTTTTATCATATCCTCTGGAACTATTGAAGTAAATTTTACAAAATTTTGTTATTTTTTTTCTCAAAAACTGCATTTTTAGTACCAAAGAAATTATAGGCACAGGCTAGAATAGAGCTTTACATTAAAGCCTATTGAAGAAACATATTTTGAACAGCTTCTCTGACAGGAATGATTTAATATGAAGTTGATAACAAAAATTGCACATTTTGTTCTGATCTGAAAACCAATATGGTCACCAGCAGAGAACATATTTATACACCCACAAACAAAGTTTAGGGGTATATAGAAATCACCCTGTACATCTGTCCATCCATCTGTCTATCCATCTGTCTGTCCGTCCATGTACCTTGTCAGCGCATGTTCTCCTATTAAAAAGGCTGCTTGGAATTTGATGAAATTTTACACAGTTGTAGCACACCATCTGAAGATGTGCATGAAGTAATATGGTTGCTGCCCAAAATTTTTAGGGGAGATTATTTATCTTTGAATATTTTCTGGAAAAAGGGGGGAACAAACCTCTTCAGCACTTTTTTTCCTAAACAGCTGCTTGGATTCTGATAAAATGTTACACAGAGAAAGTACACCATCTGAAGATATGCATGAAGTTATGTAGTTGGCGGCGGAAATTTTTATGGGAAGATAATTTGTCTGAATATTTTCTGGAAAAGGGGAGAACGAACCTTGTCAGCGCATGTTCTCCTGAACAGCTGCTTGGATTTTGATGAAATGTTACACAGTTGTAGTACACCACCTGAAGATGTGCATGAAGTCATATGGTTGCTGCCGGATATTTTGAAGGGGAGATAAATTGTCTTTGAATATTTTCTCAAAAAGGGGGGAGGACAAACCTTGTCAGCGCATGTTCTCCTGAACAGCTGCTTAGATTTTGATGAAATGTTACACAGTTGTAGTACACCACCTGAAGATGTGCATGAAATAATATGGTTGCTGTCTGAAATTTTGAAGGGGAGATAATTTGTCTTTGAATATTTTCTGGAAAAAGGGGAGGGGTGATCCTTGTCATCACATGTTCTCCTAAACCACTGTTTGGATTTTGATGAAATGTTGCACAGTTTTAGTACACCTCCTGAATATGTGCATGAAGTAATTTGGTTGCTCTCCGAAATTTTGAAGGGGAGATAATTTGCCTTTTAATGTTTTTAGTAAAAAAGGGGGAGGCATATCATTTTGTCCATACTTGTATTGTGTCCACATTTGTACTGTGTCCACAACTGTTTTGTGTCAACACACACTTAAATTTACACTTGCCATATTGATTCAGGGTTCAATTAGCAGCGAAGTTTGCTCATTTTTGTGTCGCCTGCTGTAAGCAGAGTTGACACATAGGGATTACTATCCGTCGTCTCAAGTCGTCGTCCTGCGTTGTCCCAACAGTTTTTGAATCCACAAATCCTTCAAAACCACTTGTCCAATTCCTACCAAACTTTCAGAAAATGTTGTTTAACTGGTGTAGTTGTGCACCTGATGCTTAGAATTTTGATTTTGCAGATTTTAGAGGTTAACAGAGCCAAAATTGCTCATTTGCAAGTCTGTTGGTTTTGAATCTGCAACTCCTTCAAAACTGCTAGTCAGATTCTAACAAAACTTTCAGGATAAGTTGTTCACCTGGTGTAGATATGCACCTGATACTTAGAATTTTGATTTTACAGATTTTAGAGGTACACAGAGCTAAAATTGCTTGTCTGTTTTGAATCCGCAACTCCTTCAAAACTGCCAGTCCGATTCCAACAAAACTTTCAGGATAGATTGTTCACCTGATGTAGTTGTGCACCTTATATATAGAATTCTGATTTTACAGATTTTAGAGGTTCACAGAGCCAAAGTTGGTCATTTGATAATCTGGTTTGTTAATCCCTTATTCCATCACAACTATAAGTCAGATTCCAACCAAACTTGCAGGATATGTTGTTCACCTGATGTAGTTGTGCATCTGATACTTAAAATTTTGATTTTGCAGTTTTAGAGGTTCACTGAGCCAGAATAGGTCATTTGTAAATTCTGTTTGTTTATGTGGAACTCCTCCAAAACTGTAAATCATATTCCAACCAGCCTTTCAGAATACATTGATTACTTGATATAGATGCACACCTGATATTTAAAATTTTGATTTTACAGATTTAAGAGGTTAACAGAGCCAAAATAGCTCATTTGTTAACTGGTTTTTTTTATCATTGACTCCTTCACAACTGTCTGTCAGATTCCAATCTAATTTTCAGTATATGTTGTATATCAGGTCTGGTTATGCACATAATACTTAAGATTTTTTTTACCGATTCTAGAGGTTTGCCAAGCCACTAAGCTCATATGTTAAATCAGATTGTTAATCTGCAAGTCCTTAAAACTGTAATACATATTCTTAACCAAATTTGCAGAATACGTTTTTCTCTTAATCTAGACATGCACATTATAAGTAAAATTTTAATTTTGCATATTTTAGAGCTTCACTGGACCGAAAATGTCTGTTCTGTAGTGCAGGCAACACAAGTGTTCAATGGAACATCCATCAATTTTTTTCAGATCTGACAAATCAAATGATCATCAACATATAACACAGTTTAACACTGAAACCTATTAGAAAATCTGTATATCATCTCTTCTGAACTAAGGAAGCAGTCGGGACAACTCTTACATAAATGCTTTATGGCAGTCTGAACAAAGATTGCCCATTTCATTCTAATCAAGGGAAAAACAAACATAGTCAATATAGAACATTTAGGCCATTTCTAAAATTCATTTGATCCGTTCTTTGGTTACATCATTCAAATACAATGAAACAGTTCCGGTTATCAACTCAATTTGGCAAAAGCAGTTGATTATGTTTTTTTTTATGTCGTATTCATCTTGAACACAGTTCAAAGCACTGTTCATATCTAAATTACTAGGTCATTGTTTACTATGACATAGCACTTATTGTGTTAGAATTAAAATGTGTTCAGGGTTTAAGTTGTGTAATGTTAGCCAAACATACGAGTGATAGCCATAAGGGAAGAGTGTTTGTAACTCCACCTAGTTGGAAATCCAGGAAAAGATAACAACACTTTACAGAAAGGCTATTTCAACATTAGATACTATGTAAAAAAAATTGACTATCTCTTCAGAAACTGCCAAAGCAAATTTAACCAAATCTTGATCTAAACTTTTCAGGAAAGATGCATAGGGGGCCCAGATTGCTTTATACAGTGAAAGTACTTTTATTTGTGGGTTTCTTTTTTTAGCTCACCTCACGAAGTGAGGGGGGCTTATGTAATACCCCTAGCGTCGGCGTCTGCATCCAGTTTGGAAGAATGGTTAAGGTCCATTCCTGGTTACTTACATGCCCCACATCAACTAATTGGTATGCCTGATGCATTTTAGGGAAGATGACTGAAATGCATGCTTCGGATGCTGTCTCGGACCTATATTTTATGCACGAGTGACTTGGTTAGGTAGAATGGTTAAAGTCCATTCCTGCTTAGTGACATGGCCAACATCAACCATACTGGTATGTATGATACATTTTGGGATGACAACAACAATGCATGTTTAAGATGTTGTCTCTGAACTACATTTTACGCATGAGCGACGGTTAAGTAGAATGGTTAAAGTCCATTCCCGCTTACTGACATGGCCCACATCAACCATACTGGTATGTATGATGCGTTTTGGGATGACAACAACGGTGCATGCTTTGGATGCTGTCTCTGACCTACATTTTACGCATGAGCGACTTGGTTAGGTAGAATGGTTTAAGTCAATTCCTGCTTACTGACATGGCCCACATCAACCATACTGGTACGTATGATGCGTTTTGGGATGACAACAATGGTGCATGCTTTGGATGCTGTCTCGGACCTACATTTTACGTATGAGCGACTTGGTTTGGTAGAATGATTAAAGTCCATTCCCTCTTACTGGCATTGCCCACATCAACCATACTGGTATGTATGATGCGTTTTGGGATGACAACAACAGTGCATGCTTCGGATGCTGTCTCTGACCTACATTTTACGTATGAGCGACTTGGTTAGGTAGAATGGTTAAAGTCCATTCCCGCTTACTGACATGGCCAACATCAACCATATTGGTATGTATGATGCATTTTGGGATGAAGACTAGAATGCATGCTTCGTATGCTGTCTCTGACCTGCATTTTAAGCATGAGTGACTTCGTTAGGTAGAATGGTTAAAGTCCATTCCTGCTTACTGACATGGCCCGCATCAACAATACTGGTATGTATAATGCGTTTTGGGATGACAACAATGCA
Source organism: Modiolus philippinarum (assembly GCA_002080025.1). Lineage (NCBI taxonomy): Eukaryota > Metazoa > Mollusca > Bivalvia > Mytilida > Modiolidae > Modiolus > Modiolus philippinarum. Next base: position 140,160 of record MJUU01053372.1, read on the forward strand.
TGCTTCTGATGCTGTCTTTGACCTACATTTTACGCATGACTGAATCTGTTTAAACAAATGATTATAGCCCATTCCTTGTTACTGACATGTGACAATGCTGTGCAACTAGGACTAGAATGCATGCTTTGGATGCTGTCTCTGACCTATATTTTACGCATGAGTGACTTGGTTAGGTTGAATGGTTAAAGCCATTCCTGCTTACTGACATGGCCCACATCAACCATACTGGTATGTATAATGCGTTTTGGGTTGACAACAATGCATGCTTCAGATGCTGTCTCTGACCTACATTTTATGCATGACTGAATCTGTTTAAACGAATGATTATAGTCCATTTCTGGTTCCTGGTTACTGACATGTGCAACATGTGACAATGCTGTGCAACGAGGTGAGCTTAGCAGTCTGTGGCTGCTTTCTATGTTTGTGGTTCTGCAGGATTCATTGTTTCATGGTTTTTTTTATTCGTGGTTTGATGGCCATGGCGTTTCCAATTAAATTTAAGTGAAAATTGGCATTTGGTTGGGTTTTAAATTTTATGGTTTCAGTCAACCATGAAATCCATGAAAATTGAATCCCACGAATAATAGTACTTTCACAGTATTTTGTTCATATCCTACAAAAAAATGGCTGCCAATGTTATGTGGTCTTTAAGTCCAATAGGTTATTCACCAGCCCTGCAGTCAGTACCTTGTAGCTGGCCCAAAAACTCATTTTATTTGGAAACTTACAATCTTAAATTTTTTGTGAATTTTGATGAAAACTAAGGAGTATATCCCTTGCACAAATCTCTGTCCTTAGTTGATTTTGGCTTTCCATTTAGATCCTTTTGGTTGTTTTCTCTCTGTCAATTTTAATTCATCTTTCACTTTATGGCTTTCCAAATGTTTTGATTTGATACACACTTTTAATGAAAAGGAGGAAGAGTTATTACCTACAGGCAAAGTTTTCCAACAAAATATCAAGCATCAAGTAGGCAGAGCTTTATTTCTGAAGTTTTCCATAAATGAAGTGTGGAGGATGAAAAGAAAGATAATCTTTGTTGTAATGTGATGGATATTGGAAAGATCTTCATATTGTGCACCACCATTGGCCATCATCCAAAAGACCCATATAAGGTTCTCTGGTTGGTCAGAAAAACAAAGCAGATCAAAGGACAGAGGTACAAGCATATTATAACCCCAATAAACTATGGAAGGATATGAAGTAAATGCACATGAGACTATATGAATCTAGCACCAGTGAAAAGGTAAGATCAAGAAATCTCTGACACCCAAAGGTAAGATTTCAAAATTGAAATCTTACCCAAGGGTGTCTGAGATTTCTAAATCTTGCATTTTCAACGGTTTTTATACCCCCTGCTTTAGCGGGCGGTATATAGTGATCATGGTGTCTGTCCGTCCGTTCGTCCTTCCGTCCGTTCGTTCGTCCGTCCGCCATAGGGTACATACTTTGTGGCGACAACTCCTCCTAGACCACTTGGTGGAATTCAATGAAACTTTCACAGAATGTTCATTACATATTGCCATTGTGCACCAGCTATTTAAAAATTTGATTTTACTTGAATTTTTTTTTTGTGAATTTTTTACATCTGGAATCAAATGGGGGAGCGGGGGGTATGTTTTTGTGAGCTTTGCTCACAGTTATTCTACTTTTATTCATTTTCTCACTTTTGTTTATAAACAACGTCTTTCGGCGCCGTAATGTTGTCCTGACCATCCGCCATTACTAAGCAAATTACAATACAGTATACAGTATATATATATATATGAACAATACAGTATGCACGAGGCTGTCTCACATTGGTTGGTGTGAGACAGAAAAATCTCACACCGCTAAAAATAGGAACTGACCTGTCTCAAAAGTGAGAAAAAGTCTCTTCAAATACATGGTAAACAAGCAATGGAACAACGCTTTTATTTTAGTCCTTCATCTTGAAGTCATCATGAGGGCTTCATCAAAGAGCATTGCTCAAACCTTATAATAAGTTCAAGACGGCCACAAGCACCAGTTTAAGCTATGCAATGAATAAATAATAAAACATAATGCAGGTTTTCTATCAAAATGCAGATTGATTAGAATGGAAATAAAACACTGAAAAGTAAGAAAATTAACTTTTAATTACAAATGTCATAGAAAAACAATATAAAAGAAGTAATTACAAATTAACAGAAAATAAATTAAGTAACAAAATTGTATCACAGTCACAAACAAAAATACAAAGAGAGACTTGATAGCATTTTGTAATTTGAGACCATTTTATTCATTTAAATAGGGTCTGTAAGTCTCGTTCAATTGGGAACTTCCAGGTACATAATTTGTACCCGGAAGTTGCATTTTTAACAGAAAAATATGATGTTTCAAGCAAACAATTTGGACACCATAATCCCGCAACACCATATTTCGGTGGGAAACATTTTAAAATTTCAATTTTATTGTGATTTCTCGGTGTCACATGACGAGACTTGCAGTCCCTATTTCAAGCACTTTTTTATCTGTCAGTTTACAAGTGAAAACTGGAAGCAAACTATAGGGGGCATGCAAATTATGCATGTTTTTTTTAATTATAGTGCAAAATGGTATACATTTTAAAAAAAAAAACAAAAACAAAACATAAAAATATTTTTTTTTCTGGTCTGAAAACAAATCAGGCCAGGAGGGGATTCAGAATCTAAAATGTTGTTTTTATTATGGGCTAATTTTTCGAAATTCTTATTTTTCAGGTAAAATTGTCACTTTTAAGTAAAAGTCTTTAATTTATAGACTTGCTGATGGTCAGAGATGTTTAATTTGTTCATGCAACAGGTTCATTATAAAACTAGGATTGTTTACCTGTTCAGATTTCAATATCAAAGCTAGCAATGTAGATTTTTTAATGAGAAAAGATATATGTTTAAATGATACATGTACTGTTATATTTCAATACTTATTAAATGCTATCTTCATATTTAATGCTTTATTACCGACAATAACATAATTTGTTTTGAACAATTCTTATTACTTAACTGGTACTTAACTACATACATGAATATTTATATATATAGTGTATAGTTTTAAGACATATCTTTTGGGATAATTTCTTATAATTACTTCTTTATACAAGATGCAATGAGTCTTGTTTGGTTAAACATTTTTTTCTTTTGCATGTTTAACATCATAAAAATAATAGAATGTCAAAATTTTTGGGGCACAAATTTAAATCATTGAAAATAAAAGTTGGTTAGGTTCTTTTTAGGATTATCACAATTCAGGCAAAACTCTGTCCAAATATCTTAGCAGTTACCGGGTAATTTCCCTATATTTCATATTATTGACATAAAAATGAAATCAAACTGTCCTTAAATACTGCAAATTCAAGAATTACTATGGCCATTTATTGTTGCGATATTCAAAAATTTCACAGACAACTGCGGTAGTCTATGAATAAATTTCAGTTCTTGTGAAACATTAAGGCACTTTATGCAACTAATTTTGAAATAAGTGTGTATTTAGACAACACCTCAGTTACATTTTCAGGATTACCAACTTTAAATTTACAGGTAACAATTATCCAGGAGAAATAACTGTAAAAATTAGCTGAATTCTTGAATTTTGTTTTATTTGATTCAGAAATAAAATGATCAATTGTTGTTTGTTCAGTTGGGTTGTTATATCCTGGTTTTTATATAAATTATTCCCATTGAAGAGTGTAGTTAAAATCTATTTATTCACCTTCCTACACTGATCAATATCAATAATTTTACAAAAATTGATGAAAATAAGATGAGGCCTTATATATGGCATTTAGTACCCACTTAATGTAACACTGCCTACTAAGACCACCTGATCTTCATCGAATATCTCGCAAAAGAAAATACATTTTATGATACATTAAACTAGATACCTATTTGGTTATGACCACACAACTACTATACTACTACCACTACTACTGAAACAGTAATTTATACAAGACTAGAATTTATTGTGACTAACTCAACACAAAATATGTGGCAGAGTACAGCACAGTCCATACAGTGAGTTATACATTAATATGGATGATTATAATTTATGGAAAAAGTGATAGTTTGTACATAAATATGAGTAAAATTTGATAAAGTATCAAAAATAAACTTTGTCAATATTTTTCGAGTAAAATTAGAAGCAACAAAAATATTTTAAACTGTTTCAGTAATAAAAGCAAAAACCTTTTACCACCAAACAAAACAAAAAAGAATAACAACAGCATGAAGAAAAAAACAGATTTAAATAAAATTAGATCATATATCAAAGATAACAGATATGTTTAGATTTTATTTATGTCATTGAAGTGTTATTCAGAATCAGGATTCTGTATGAGTAACATTTTTTTTCTCAGTCCTAATTCATTTAACATAATAATAAATTTCTAATGTAATTCTAAGTGTAAAAATTGAGCACCAATCTTTATGCAGCAAGCAAAAAATGGAATTTTTATTTAAGGTGTTCGCAGAAAAACAATATTTATCTAGTTCATATGACTTAGAAACTTTTAATTTCTATGCAGTATACAATGACATTACAGTGTAATGGTATAAATTGATTAAAAACGTATTAAAAAACAATGCTTAAATTTGTATTTAGTTCAAAATAATTACAATTTTTCTCAATTTCTATAAGGGGAGATAATTTGAAGATACTTTTAATCAGGATATGTCTTGCTACATTTCTTTTTCCCAAAATGTTTATTTTTTAAGAAAAGCAGGTTGTTAATTTCAGTTAAATCTCACCTATGTTATTCCCCCCCCCCAACTATCTTAAAATACTTCTATATGAAATCGGTAGTAAGCGTTCAAGTATTAAAGAGGAGCATTTCATTAATGAAAACATCATTTAAAAATGCTCAAATTCTAATAGTAAAGCTTTTAATTTTTTGGCAAGTTTAGTGCACCATTAAACTACTCATTAAATTCATTTGTACAAAGATTCATCATTATACTACCAAACATCAAAACAAGGATATAAATTAAAAATACCCTTATTCCAAACTTATTTATGTACGAACTTGTATATTGATATTTTCGTATCCTTTCTTTGAGGTTTAATGTATGAGGAAGTGAGATTCACAAAAAATGTCAAACAGTACAGAGCAACAAATATGTCACAAACTAGTCAACCAGTGTATTTGGAGAACTCTCAATATCATTTAAATTTGTAATCACATTTCAATAGAACAGGAACTTCAATTAGCTCAAGGCTATTCCATTTAAACTTCCCACTGGGGGTGGAACTCTAGTGTTTTATCTGTTGGTGGTGGGTAAGGGCTATTCCAGTAAAAAAATGTCTCCCCGTGGCAGAACGCACATAAAATTCAGGGGTACCGCCAACAAATTAAAATTAAGATTAAAATGTATGTTATAACAATTGTTTTGAAATTTTACCCCCCCCCCCAACCAACAACATTTTAATTCCTGGGTGTTCTGCCTCCTGGGGACACTTTTTTTCTTCAATATCCCTAAATTTCTTTTGTGTCCTAATAGTTTAATTGTATATTTTTAATTTTTTTCTCTTGGTGTGGGTATAAAAAAAAGGGGTGTTCCATCCCCGCAGTGGAATTTTTACTAGAAAGGCTCTCATTCATTTGACAGCAAAAATAATCACAACTCATCTTAAAAATTGTAGATCACAATTATTTGTATAGCAAATTTTTATACATTCAAGATATAATATTAGAACTATATTTATGGTTAATTCAACAGCAACTTGCACTAACTGTAACAAACAATATTGTTACTGCATGATGTATCTCGTCATAATGAATTTCCTCAGTTAGAATAAGATCATGTGAATAAATATGCAGTAAACTTCATAAATATATGCAGTCATCTTTGTTCTCAAATTGAGTTATTCAAAATCGAAAAAAATATGTCTCATTTATTATTTTAATGCTTATTTAAACATGTGACAAGTAAAATAGAAAATGCATTCAGAGTACCAAGTTAAAGCATACTAACACTTAACTTATTACATATATTAATTTTTTTTCTGCCAATTAACTTGCATTAAATATTGGATATCTTTGCAATTATGTTACATGTATTTAGTTTTAAATAAAATACACAAGAGCAAGATGCTCATGACAAAAGTACAAAAGTGTAGTTTATCATATAACACTTGAAGCAATTTCTTAAACAAGGATAAAATTACCCGTACAAAAACTTATGTTTTGTAAAGGATAATATTTGTGTTCCCAAGTCAACAAAAAACATATTAACCAATATTTAAACCCATATTATTGTTATTATAGGCACGTAGTTCAATAAGTTAAGGCAATCAATTCAGCAGGTGAAAATGTTAATTTCAGTCTCCTGTAATGCTTTTGTTTCATATATATAGTATAAGATTTAGACAATTTTATAATTATAAAATTTTTTAGTAGTGTTGGATGTGCATTTTGCCAACATATTTCTGATCTAAAGAATTTTATTTTTTTTTAATTTGAGAATCACAAAATAAAAATAAGCCAAGCTCAAATGTTAACAAAAAATGAATAATAAAAAAAACTAGATGTTGTCGGAAACGACAGCTATCCCCGCACTCCCTGTTTGACACAGAAAACAGTTGTTATACACCCTTGGCATAATTTTTTCATTATCTTTGAAATCTACCTATTGATAGTCATTATTGTTACTAAAAGAATTCTAGGATATATGGTTGCTAAGTAGAATTCCAAAAAATAAGTGGTCTTTGAGACTTTCAGGAAATGAACCAAAATTGGAATAAATATTTTTGAAATCCAATTTATGAAAATGTTCGTCCTAACTTACACAAACATTTTAAGTATGGTTGCTAGGTAGAATTCCAAAAAATAAGTGGTCTTTGAGACTTTCAGGAAATTTGCAAAAATTGGAACCAAATATTTTTAAATTCCAATTCATGAAAATGTTCATCCTATACTACACAAACATTTTAAGTATGGTTGCTAGGTAGAATTCCAAAAAATAAGTGGTCTTTGAGACTTTCAGGAAATTTACGAAAATTGGAACCAAATATTTTTGAAATCCAATTCATGAAAATGTTCAACCTAAACTACACAAACATTTTAAGTATGGTNAAAAAGGCGGGAAAATTCAAAGTGCCTCAAATTTGATGAAACTTTACAAAAAGAATGTCTAGCACCCATAGAAATGATTTTGGGTCCCAGAATTTTCAAAATGGCTGCCGTTGCCATGGAAACTGGAAAGAGGCAGGAAAATTCAAAGTTCCTCAAAATGGATGAAAATTTACAAGAAGATTGCCTAGCACCCATAGAATTGATTTTTGGGCTCAGAACTTTCCTTTTATATATTTTGGAAAAAGAGAAGGCATATCATTGTGTCCATACTGTGTCAACACCTGTATTGTGTCAACGCACAATTAAATATGCACTTGCCATATTGATTCAGGGTTCAATTAGCGGGGGCATAATTGGTTGCCATTCGGCAAAGGCTCTAGTTTTTATGTATAACCAATAGGTATAGTTAAGTTTAATACCCCCAGCAAGGTAAAAATAATTGACCTGCCTTCCTGCCCCTGTGTACATTTTTTTCTGGAAAAGCCCTTAGTATTCTCCAAATAAGTTGGTGTATCTTTAACATTTACCGACTAGATGTAAAAGATATAATTAAACTTTGTATTGATATATTTATAGAAGGCCAATTTTAACTCGTTTGCTAGGAGAGGTGATTCTGTAGGGTAAAATTCTAATTTCCCCAAAATAAATTAAACATTTTACCTCTTCAGTATGCCTCTCAAATTTTACTGCCAGATTTATCCTTCATTGTCAATTAAATATTAGAGGCAGACGTGTAGCTCAAAGATAGCATTAGCAGGTAAAATTTGAATTTCCCAGTGAAATAAAATTGATAATTTACTGTGAAATTATTTTCCATAATTTCACTCCAGGAAGTGATGTGACAATAGATTAACCATATTTGCACATTAATATCAAAAACATAAAATGTAGCCCAAATTGAAATTTGTAAATGTTTGTGAACATGTATGAAATAAAAAATGTAAATAATCCTAGATTTTGATTATCAAAAATATTCAGTCATGATGGAAAATGCTTGAATTCACTCATGCACTTTGCACTTTAGTTCATTACTTTGTTGTTTGGTCATTCATTGTTTTTTTTTATGTATTCATAATCTTGAGTTGTTTAGTATAAGGGCTATTCCTTTAAAAAGGATGTACTAGGGTCAGAAGGCAGAAAACGAAAATTCTTATGGGTTCTTGTCAGTTTCGTATCTTATTAGGTCACCTGGCCAAAGGCCATGTGAGTTTTTGCCATCACTCGGCGTCCGGCGTCCGTCCGTCCGTCCATCTGTCCGTCGTCCGTCCGTTAACTTTTATTCAAAGATCTTCTCCTCTGAAACTACTGGGCCAATACTTACCAAACATTGCCTGAATCATCACCAGGGTGTGCTCTTTCAAATTTGTGATTTTTATGTCTGTAGACCAAACAACATGGCCGCTAAAAATAGAACATAGGGGTAAATTACCGTTTTTTGCAAATTACTCGAAAACCATTACAGATATCAAAATTTTGACAGAAGTAAAAATGACCAGCATGATTATCCGTTTATCTGTCTTGGAGTTATTGCCCCTTTTCCATTAAATTTTCAGTTTTTCGTTACTTTTAGTCTTATATATCGAAAATGGTAGAAGATAGAAGTGAAGTTTGTATAACAAATGGTCAGCATAGTAAGATCTACATGTCCTGCAATTTTGAAGAAAATCTGACAACCCACATAGGAGTTATTGCCGCTTTTTCTTTGAATTTTCACAATTTTTTTAAGGTTTTTACTTTTAATTCAAAAACTGTTTGAGATAAAGGTTAAATGTGAATTGCAAAAGTGTTGAGGTTTTCCAGAACTACAATTTCTACATATGTCCAGCAGGTTCGCATCTCGTCCAAGATGGCCGCCAGTGGGGGAAGATAGTTTAACATAGGACCTTATGCAAAATGCATTCAAAGATCTTCTCCTCTGACACCACTGAGCCCATGGGGACCAAATTTTGTCACAGTAGTCCTTGGGTGGTCCCCTTTAAAGTTTGTGATTTTTTACTTTTGTACCTCATATCTCGGAGCACAGTTTAACATAGGGACCCTATGGAAAATGCATTCACATGTCTTCTCCTCTGAACGCACTGAGCCAATTGGAACCAAACTTGGTTACAACAGTCTTTAGATGTTTTCCTTCAAAGTTTGTGATTTTTATGTTCATACCTCATTCAAGATGGCCGCCAGCAGGGAACATAGTTTAACATAGGGACCCTATGGGAAATGCATCCAAAGATCTTCTCCTCTGAAACTACCAAGCCAAATTGAACCAAACTTGGTCACAATAGTCCTTGGGTGGTCCCCTTTAAAGTTTGTGATTTTTACGTTCAGATGGCGGCCGGCATGGAATATAGTTTAACATAATAGGGACTCTATGTGAAATGCATTCAAATGTCTTCTCCTCTGAACCTACTGAGCCAATTGGAACCAAACTTGGTTATATTGTCTTTGGGTGATCCTTTCCAAAGTTTGTGATTTTTAGTTTGTACCTCATCCAAGCATGAAATGTAACATCTGCTGAACCGATTTATAGTATGAAAGGGTGGTCTATTGAGTACAATGAATAAAACGAGTCACCAGGTGAGCATACAGGCTCGTGTGAGCCTCTAGTTGCTATACTCATATTTGTCCATTACCCTTGGTTTAGTGGGTAGTAGAAAATTGTCTTCACACCCTGGTACATTCATTTTAATGGAAAAGCCCTAACTGTAATTGTCTGCTCAAGACTATAAGAATCACCGTTCAAAGGGCAAGATTGAAAAATCTCAAACACTCAAGGGTAAGATTTCAATACCTCTGTGACATGGCTCAGAGTTTGCGAAAGTCTTTTTGGTCTGCTGGTCATGGGACTGGCAATTTAAGTTTTCTGTCAGTCCTACAAAAGTTTTACCAGTCCTACAAAATTTGGCTCGTAACCATGCAGGTGGCGGATATGGTAATTTCATTTCAAATATTTTATTGAATAAATCAAAAGGATTGGACAACAGGCAAAGCCTATACTAGTCCTCTCCTAAAACAAGATAAGCAAACAGACATAAATAATATATAAGATAATATGAATCAGTCAACAAGATATGCATTAGATATGGGAATGCTCAGTCTATGATGGGTAGGCAGGTTATAATATGGAAAGGTTGGCCATGAACCAAACTGTGTGGAGAAATACCAAGCTCCATGTAGTAAAAAGACCTCTTGAAACCTAAATTTCCTACCCCTACCCTTTTCTCTTTTTTTCCAGTGACAATCAAAACCAGTAGCCCTGGTTGTCCCTTCCATCTTTATTTTATTCTTCTTTGACTTGTACTTTTTGAATTTATTAATTGTTCACTTCCTGACAAAGCTGAAATATTGCTCACTGGATGTTACAGCTATATACACTGCACTCTAGCTAATCAATCATCAAAATTTTGTGAATTTGTTAACCTGAAAATGTCTTTTTGATATTTGCTAAGAAATGTTGCAGGGGTATTTTGGGTTCTTTATTTGCTTGTTGTTTTGCCACAAAATTAAGGTGGCACTTTCACTCACACAAGTTTCTCGTTATGGGTAGATGGTGAGACCTGTGGTGTGAGTACCATTGACACTTAAATTAGCCATAAGAACTAAGTCAACAGTTAAATTAGTTTTTTTTTTATTTTTCAAATTTACAATGGCAGACATTGCAGGAGTTAAAAGGGTACATAACGAATGTTACATCAGTTGTGTTTCATAATCGTATCGTGAGTGTCCATTCCATCCCACATTGCCATTCGTTTGAGAAACACCATTTGCTTCTTTTTCCCTCTATGATTCAAATCTTTAGACAATTTGATTCCTCGGTACGTTCCTATGCAGCCACCAAACATTTTTCTGGTGTTGCAAACCGGTGCTTTCTCATTTGTTTTGTAGGTATATTCCTACTGTATGTAGGAGCACCGTCATATAACGTAATATAAGACCTAAGGAGGAACATTTAAAAAATATGCACCAAGCATGTTAATGTGAGCATTGCCTTCCCCAATTCCCTAGCCTAACGCAGGTTGACTTAGCTGGAAGAGTCCTGAGGTTGTGGAATTAGTACAGAATCAGTTTGGTCATGTTATTTGAACTGGTTTATCATTTAAAATATGGACACCAGTACCGAATGATACATCTGAAAACTGACGATTGAAAAGTAACCAACAACGGCAGTTTAATTTTGACAGTCATCAGGACTGTCACAAACAATAAATTTGCCGGACCTAGCCGTTTTTTGCGATCAGGATTGACAGGGCCGATGATTTTCGCAAACTCTGAAGGCTTGCCAAGTATTGAAATCTTACTTGAGGGTGTCTGAGGTTTTTAAATTTTGCATCTTTAATGGTATTTGATTATTTTTCTCACATTTATAACCACGACAGTTAGTACATACATGACATTCAAAGTTCCTAGGTTATGTCAATGACGTCAGTATAAATCGCCAAGTAATTTTCCTTCTTGCCAAAGGATACAACTGACTTATCTTTTAAGTGAGAATATTCACTTTTGCTTTGCCTGCAGGGAATGTGATCTTATGTACATAACTAGCATGCAATAAATGTATGTCTTTCAGAGTGTGTCTGGAGTAATAGAAAGTTTGAAGATCATTACCAGAGAGAAATCTATGAGGATTGCCAAGTTCGCTTTTGATTATGCCATGAGACATAACAGGAATAAAGTTACTGCAGTACACAAAGCTAATATCATGTATGTATACAAAGCCAATAACATGTTCATAGGCAAAACAGATTCATGGAGCCTAATACACATGTATCTCATGGCAATTAATTTAGCTGAGCAGTATTTACTGAATCCTTTTTATTTCAAAGAATTTTTTTGAAAATTTACCGTCCTGTACAAACATTTAAAACACTTTGAGTATGATTAAAATGTTCAAATATTTTGATTTTGCATCACTTTCTGTGAGGATTGATGTCTTTGGCCAAAAGTAAAAATATTTCTTGAATAGCTCCACTTGAAAAGTAAACCCTTGTTGAGTTTCAAAGGATTATACATTTATTTTACTTATCAAAACAATATATCTATAGAGCAAAAAAATTTCAGAAATAAGCTGTCCAAGTTCTTACGTTTTGTAAAATCAACATCCATGATGGAACAGCACTTCACTAGAACTGTATTTTTTTTTTGCTATTGCTTTAGCAACATGATGATGCATTTTGTATGAAATATGCACATGTGTGTTCATACTGTAGATGGGAAAACAGCCAGTTATAATGTAAATAATGTGTTATATTTGTGCATGTTAATATACGATATTTATTTGAAACAAATTTTTCAAAGGAATTGTGCTTTTGTTGATTTTTATACCTTTCTTTCTTTTGAGAATTTCTTATTACGATTTTTTATATGAAGAATTATTTTTTTGCTTTACAGGAAGCTTGGTGATGGATTGTTTTTACAGTGCTGTGAAGAAGTAGCCAAGTTTTATCCAAAGATTACATTTGAAAACATGATTATTGATAACTGTTGTATGCAGGTAATATATCTACTGGCAAAATTAATTATTTGTTTACATCCTCTGTGCATGCTGTGTGAAATACAATTTTATTCAAAATTGATGTTACCATTCTTTCTTTTAATTTCAAGTTTAGTTCACACAGTGTCTCCTAGTAATGTAACTTGGCTGCTTAGAGATCAGCATGATTCATTCCTAATATCCCTAAAAGTATTATGAATGAAATAAACTTTCATCATTCAAAATGCTCATTATGTAAATTGTGACATCAAGTGTTGACTCAATGAAAACTTTTCTGAAACTCTTTTTAGCTTGAAATATTATTGATACACAAGAAAAAAATCTTCCATTTGCTCTTGTGTTTAATTGGCATTTCATTCTCTATGGGGATTCTAACACACATATACATGCTAAAGCTCACTTGTTGAAAACAAACAGTTTCTATTTGAGAAATAGTAAAACACAATGAAGCTGTAGTATACCAGTTTTCAATTGTTATAATCTGTTCAGAGAAATAACATGGGCATGTTCACATGAACTTTTATCAATCATAGCTGTCATTGTCACATCGCCAGTCAAATACTGTAAACAGGATTGCCACACACCCGGGAAAATGGGAAAAACCTGGAATTTTCGTTTCAGGTGCTCACGGTCATGATTTAGCCGGGATAATGCGAAAAATAACAAAAATCAGGGCAAAATCCTTGAAAAACGAAAAACTGGAAGTTGTTAATATAATGAATTACTCCCCTTTTACGCAAATGCAAATTTTCCACATGCGTCGTAATTTAATAACTGACGGTTAAAAAGTTTGTAAAGAGTTGATGGTTATTGTTCATATGTACACATGATGTGAATTCACTGACATTCAATAAATGTAGCTCTAATCTTGACGATATTAATGTAGACAAACTGTAATAGGACGAACTTGAAGGGGCAATCTGACAGGTATTGTACATGAACATCTCGATCTAATGCGCTTGTCAAAAACGTTTCATTAATAGTTCTGAGTTGGGGTTCAACAAATAAGACATTAAAAATATTGACGTATATGTATTGGTCATCAATTAAAAGTGGCAACACAAGTTGGAGTCAAATAGGGTAAAAACACAAAGGCAAATCCTAGATGTACACAAGACAAACGGATTACGGCTTATTCCCGATTTTGTTCAGGCAGGCTATTTTAGCTAATGGTGGGCTTAATTAGAGCCCCGCCACATAGTGGCGGACGCCCTATAGTAATCGCTCTTTCTGTCTGTGCGTCCGTCTGTCCGTCCGTCCGTAACAAAGTTGTGTCCGGGCTATAACTTTTTTGTCTTATGAGATAGGCTTTTGATATTTTGCATGTACATAGATCACTTCAAGACGATGTTTCATTAACAATGATTGGTGACCTTTGACCTTGACCTTTGTCGTCAAGGTCAAATTTTTGCTTTTCTTATGACAAGTCATGTCCGGGCTATTACTGTTACGTCTTTCGAGGTAGGCTTTTGATATTTTGCATGTAGATAGATCAGTTCAAGACGATGTGTCGTGAACAATGATTGGTGACCTTTGACCTTGACCTTTGTCGTCAAGGGCAGATTTTTGCTTTCGTACTGACAAGTCGTGTCCGGGCTATATCTTTTTTTTCTTTTGCTATAGGCATTTGATATTTTGCATGTAAATAGATCTTTTCAAGATGATGTGTCATGAACAATGATTGGTGACCTTTTACCTTGACCTTTGTCATCAAGGTCAGATTTTGCTTTTCTAATGAGAAGTTGTGTCCGGGCTATAACTTTTATGTCTTTTGAGGTAGGCTTTTGATATTTTGCATGTAGATAGATTACTTCAAGATGATGTGTCATGAACAATGATTGGTGACCTTTGACCATGACCTTTGTCGTCAAGGGCAGATTTTTGCTTTCGTACTGACAAGTCGTGTCCAGGCTTTATCTTTTTTATACCCCGCCACACGTAGTGGCAAGGTATTATGTGATGTCTGTGTGTCCGTCCGTCCGTCCGTCCGTCCCCGAAAGTTTCCGACTGATAACTTGTGAACGAAATAACATAAGGTCTTCAAACTTGGTATGTGACTTCTTTACCACAAAACTCAGGCCAAGTTGGATTTTGGGTTCAGAGGTCCAAGGGGTCCTGGAGTTATGCCCCTTGAAACTTTGAAATTTTGCGAATTTTAGGGTTTCCGACTGATAACTTGTGAATGAAATAATATATTGTCTTCAAACTTGGTATGTAACTTGTATACCACAAAACTCAGGCCAAGTATGATTTTTGGTTCAGATGTCCAAGGGTTTCTGGAGTTATGGCCCTTGAAACTTTGATATTTTGTGGAACGTGGCGGGGTATCATGTAATGCACCATTACTATTTTTGTCTTTTGAGATAGGCTTTTGATTATTTTGCATATAAATAGATCATTTAAGGACAATGTGTCATGAACCATGATTGGTGACCTTTGACCTTGACCTTTGTCTTTACGTTCAGATTATTGCTTTCGGATATTACATTCTGTTAATATCTTGATGAGATTATGGTGTCCATACTTCTGTAGTGTCAACACTTGTACTATGTCCACACCTGTATTGTGTCCACACATACTTAAATTTGCACTTATATACAGCGGGGCCCACAGAGATGGCTGCCATCTCTCAGATGTCTAGTTTGAATTAAGTAATGAATAAATCTCCCTAATTTATAAAGTGAGTCAAATCTTTTTATGGGAAAAATGCAGCACGCAGAGGTGTTTACCACTATTCCGTATTTTCAAGTAAAAATATGCACTACGGATTCACATTGCAAATGTTTACTCAAAAACCTAGAAATGTAACTGTCTATGCGGGGTCCTCAGTTCAAAATTCAAAAAGCACACAAACCATATACGAGACGAACTGTGTGTGCAAACGTCACGCTCTATGAGTATAAAGACCCTATCTATGTTTCTTGTACAAGAGCAGACCCACTAGGGTCGTATAGCAGGCGCAATTTCCCGCCCCTTCCCATTTTTCAGTGTCAGTCAAAACTCCCTGCCCTATTTGTCAATTCAGTGCTCATTATCTTTCTTCTTGTACTTATATTTTATTTGAATTGATGAATTTGACCCCTTATATATTTCTCGTAGAAAGGTTGACTCTCTAGGGGTCATATGGAAGGCTTAATTTCCTTGTAGAAGAGCAGACTTGCTAGGGGACCAATGGAAGGTTTAATTACCTGCCCCTTCCCATTTTACCAATTTTCCAGTGGCAATTGGGTAGACTGATTATAACACAGAAAGCCTGACCGTGAACCATTGTAGTCCAACTGTGTGGAGAAAGGCTACGCCGCAAGCAGTTTAAATACCCCTTCTATATTTCTCGTATAAGAGCAGACCCACCAGGGGTCATATGGAAGGCTAAATTTCCTGCCCCTACCCATTTCCAGATTTCCTTCTTCTTTTAGATATTACTTTCGAATTATTTTTTTTATACCCCCTGCAAACAAAGTTTGGGGGGGTATATAGGAATCACCCTGTCTGTCTGTCCGTCTGTCCGTCCGTCTGTCCGTCTGTCCATCCGTCTGTCCGTCTGTCCGTCCGTCTGTCCACACTTCTCGTAAGCGCAACTCCTCTTAAACCACTTGAAGGATTTTGATGAAACTTTACACAAAGGAAGGACACTATATGGAGATTTGCATGAAGGAATATAATTATTGTCCGAAACCAGGAAGGGGAGATAATCCGACTTTGACTTTCGTTGATTCCCTATTCATGGGTTACCTCGTAAGTGCAACTCCTCTTAAACCACTGAAAGGATTTTGATGAAACTTTACACAAAGGAAGGACACTATATGGAGATGTGCATGAAGAAATATAATTATTGTTCAAAACCAGGAAGGGGAGATAATCCGACTTTGACTTTTCGTTGATTCCCTGTTTATGGGTTACCTCGTAAGCGCAACTCCTCTTAAACCACTTTGATTTTGATGAAACTTTACACAAAGGAAGGACACTATATGGAGATGTGCATGAAGAAATATAATTATTGTTCAAAACCAGGAAGGGGAGATAATCCGACTTTGACTTTTCGTTGATTCCCTATTTATGGGTTACCTCGTAAGCGCAACTCCTCTTAAACCACTTGCGCAACTCCTCTTAAACCACTTGAAAGAATTTAATGAAACTTTACACAAAGTAAGAACACCATATGGAGATGTGCATGAAGGCATATAATTATTGTCAGAAACCAGGAAGGGGAGATAATTCAACTTTGAGTTTTCATTGATTCCCTACGTATGGGTTACCTCTTACGCACAACTCCTCTTAATCCACTTGAAGGATTTTGATGAAACTTTAGACAAGGGAAGAACACTATATGTAGATGTATAAAATGTCAAGTAGGCTGAAAAGGGTGAATTTTTAGACAGAGTGTTTTCATTGGAACTCTTGTGAAAAGTTTTTTCTTGAAGATTATATCATTGTGTCCACACTTGTACTGTGTCTGCACCTGTATTGTGTCCAAACCAACTTAATTTTGCACTTACCATATCGATTCAGGGTTCAATGAGCAGGGGGTATCTTTGGCTGCCATTCGGCGACAGCTCTTGTTTCGTCTATATACAGCTTAAATATTGCTCACTGGACGTAAAACTCTAATCATTCAATCAAAACAATGAGGTAGAAATAAAACCAGTGGATAAAATCAACGAAATGATCTCCACAGCTTAAATGAAAAAAATATTTATGTTATATATCTCTTTTGTTTTATAAACGGGAAAACATTCTCAAAATACGGATGATTATGGACACATTGCTGCTCTAATACTGATACCATTCAAGAGAGGTTAACAGGTATGAGCACGAGACCACCATTATTTTCCCTTTTTATACGACCGCAAAACATTTGAGGTCGTATAATGGTATGGTGCTGTCGTCGTTGTCGTTGGCGTTATCGTCCGTAGACACTATTGTTTTTGGTCAATAACTTAAGTTGTAGTTGTTCAATTCTTATGAAATTTTAACACAATGTTCCTTGCCACAAAAGAAAGACTTTTACTTGTTTTGGTAAATGTGGCCCTGCCCGTTTCTAAAAAAGGGGCCAAAAAGGGCCAAATTAGGTGTTTTAATATATTTGGCTGTAGAATATTTATTTTTTATCAGATTTTGATGAGGTTTCTTTCAGTGTTCTCCAGAGGAAATTTCCAATTTGTTATAGGTTATTAAGGTAGATCGGTAGTCTTCCGCCATTTTGAATTTGTTATTTATGCTGTTATGGTATTATCTGTTTTTTAAATATGCAAATATTTTTATTTGTAATGAAACAATCAGTATTGTATCCATGATACAAAATGCAAAGGACCTACATGGACTTGATTTCACATGTCTTTATCTAATTAGACGAGGTATGTTAACTTGATAATTAGATAATTTGGAAGAGGATTTATGAAAAAGGGAGATAATTTCATAAAAATATTTTACATTGATATCACTATGAAAATTCACATTTTACAAATTATATGGAAAACAAAGTCGGTGACCCCCATTTTTCTTTATACTTTTTGAAAGTATGTTCAAAGGGCTAACACATGAGTTAGGTAGAAAGAAATCTATGGAATAGTTTTAAAGAAATCAACAATATACCTGTTTTTCCCTATATATTCTTTAGAAATATTTGATTATTTTGATATCAGTTATTTTAAAAACAAGCACGGTGACCCCCCTTTTTTATTTTTTTATTTCAATGCTTATATAAAAAGGAAACTTTCCTGTAAAAATAGGAAAAATCTATGGAAAAAAATTTGGAGTACCCATCTACCTTAAATGTTGTAAACATTCTATAATGCATTTTATTCATTGTTATTATTTTGTACGGCCTTAATATTATGTAATTTGTTTGGCCTAGTTATGTAACTTGTTTACAATAAACAAGGGTCAAGGTTATTTCACCTTAGAACATATAGAAATTTCTAGAATTTAAATATAATATTTAACACATAGAATTTTCTAGAGGCTTTCCTTACATAATCATTCTAGTCATGTGATTGTTAGTTGATTAGAATGTTCTAGTTTTATCTTGTGGATAGATTTTTCTAGAAATAATAAATGTATTTATATGAGGTAGCTGAAAAGGGTTAAGTGAGTCAGTTTAATAAGTTTATACAGGATTAATTAGTTTATATAGGATTATCACGCACATCTTTCGTATTGGAATCAATTATTGTGAATCTATTATCAAGAATTTAGTGAGGATTATAAGGATTATTCTATTGGACATTTATTGGTGGAATTAAGTGAACTGTTCATTTGGATTATTACTTCGACTTCATTATTGTCAGATAAGTTATATGTTGTATTTAATTTGTAAAATAATTATTTTTTCGTCTGATTAAAAAGTTAATTTGAGCCAATTTTGTTTTATCTTTGCTGACTTTAATTGGTCATTTCTGCCACATAATAGAAATTGGGGGCTATCGTCCGGGATCTTCGAAATTGTTTAAGAAAGAAATTATTATATTTTTGTCTAATAGAAAATTTTTAAAAGTCAGCAATAAAATTTTTCAAGATGTCATTTGATCCAGAACAATTCATGTCTACGTGTCAGGTGGAGAATTTTGAGAAGCTTAAAAAGGATGAGTTGATTATTTTAGAAAAACATTTAAAATTAAACATTAAATCTGGAATGAGAAAATTTGAAATTCAAAATGTGATTGCAAATTATTTGGTTGAAGAAGATTATTTTGATAAATCTGTTTTGGCGACTTTTGGCATTCAAACACCTGATTTGGAAATTAAAAAATGAGAAATTCAGAAAGAATTAGAAATTAGAAAATTAGAATTAGAAAGAGAGCAAAGAAAATTAGAATTAGAAAGAGAAGAAAGAAAATTAGAAAAAGAGCTCAATTTTCAATTAGAAATGAAAAAATTGGAATTAGCTGAAAAGAATCAACACCTTTCTCAGAATTCTCAGACATTTGATGTTGCTAAAAACATCAGGTTGGTCCCTCCTTTTCAAGAAAAGGATGTTGACAAATATTTTCTGCATTTTGAGAAAATAGCCCAGAATTTGAAGTGGCCAAAACATAATTGGTCAATGTTATTACAGAATGTATTAATTGGTAAAGCCAGGGAAATTTACACTCAGTTGTCCGTAGAACAGGCTTCAGATTATGACACTGTAAAAGAGTTAATTCTTAAAGCCAATGAACTGGTCCCTGAAGCTTACAGGCAAAAATTTAGGAATGCAGAAAAACAGAGTGACCAAACCTACGTAGAGTTTGCTAGAATTAAAGAGCAACTATTTGATCGTTGGTGTTCATCAAAGAAAATAAATAACAATTATGAGAAATTACGTCAGCTAGTTTTAATTGAAGAATTTAAAAGATGTATTAGTACTGACATTAAAGCTTTTATTGATGAACAAAAAGCTGAAACTTTGGAAATTGCTGCACGTTTAGCTGATGATTTTTCACTTACACATAAAACACAATTTTTTAATAAACCACAGAAATTTTTCAGAAATAATAATTCCACAAATTTTTCACCCAAACCAACAAATGAAGTAAATAGCAGGCAACGTCCAGTAAATAGCTCGTCCAAGTCCTATCCTCCCTCCAAGTTACAGAGACCATTCAAGTCGATTTCTTGTAATTATTGTAAGAAAGAGGGCCATTTGATATCTGACTGTTATAGGTTAAAACAAAGGAAGGAAAGTGAAGTGAAACCAAGTGGTTTTGTTGAGTCGTCACAATGTTTGCCTCATTTTGATACAGATGTGCATAGTTCTTTTTCTGAGGTGAAGTCTGTTTCTGATCCTGTTAGTAAGGTCGAGGTCAAATCCCCGTCTAGTTCCATTATTGAGATTTTTTTAACCATTTATTGTCCCCCGCCGCACCACGACGGTGGGACATAGAAATGGTCTGCGTCCGTGTGTCCGTCCGTCCGTCCGACTGTCCGTCCGTCTGTCTGTCACACTTTCTTGTGGACGCAACTCTTCGGAAACCGTGTATTGGATTTTGTTCAAATTTTGTAGGATTGTTAGTCACTATATGTACTAGATTATATTGCACCGCCATTGTAATTCGTCAATTTTTATAGGAGTTATGGGACTTTGATGATTTTTAGTAATACTATACAAATGGAGATCTTGTGGACGCAACTCCTCGGAAACCGTGTATTGAATTTTGTTCAAATTTTGTAGGATTGTTAGTCACTATATGTACTAGATCATATCGCACCGCCATTTTAATTCGTCAATTTTTATAGGAGTTATGGGACTTTGATGATTTGTAATACTATACAAATGGAGATCTTGTGGACGCAACTCCTCGGAAACCGTGTATTGGATTTTGTTCAAATTTTGTAGGATTGTTAGTCACTATATGTACTAGATCATATCGCACCGCCATTTTGATTCGTCAAATTTTGTTGGAGTTATGGGACTTTGATTATTTCCACATTGTTATGCAATGGCAAATCTTGTGGACGCAACTCCTCAGAAACCGCTGGTCAGAATTCATTCAAATTTTACAGGATTGTTAGCCACCATTAGTACAAGATAATATTGCGGCGCCATTTCGAGTCTTTAAATTTTGTAGGAGTTATAGGACTTTGATTATTTCCACATTGTTATAAAATGGCAAATGTTGTGGACACAACTCCTTAGAAACGGCTGTTCAGAATACATTCAAATTTTACAAGATTGTTAGTCACCATTAGTACTAGATAATATCACATCGCCATTTTAATTCGTCAAATTTTATAGGAGTTATGGGACTTTGATTATTTCCACATTGTTATGCAATGACAAATCTTGTGGACGCAACTCCTCAGAAACTGCTGGTCAGAATTCATTCAAATTTTACAGGATTGTTAGNCTTGTGGATAGATTTTTCTAGAAATAATAAATGTATTTATATGAGGTAGCTGAAAAGGGTTAAGTGAGTCAGTTTAATAAGTTTATACAGGATTAATTAGTTTATATAGGATTATCACGCACATCTTTCGTATTGGAAATCGACATCAATTATTGTGAATCTATTATCAACTAATTAGTGAGTATTATAAGGATTATTCTATTGGACATTTCTTGGTGGAATTAAGTAAACTGTTCATTTGGATTATTACTTGGACTTCATTATTGTCAGATAAGTTATATACTGTATTTAATTTGTAAAATAATTATTTTTTCGTCTGATTAAAAAGTTAATTTGAGCCAATTTTGTTTTATCTTTGCTGACTTTAATTGGTCGTTTCTGCCACATAACAAGTATGTTATCGGATTTCACACTGCATGTACTGTTCTTGAGATAAATGGGGCCCGAAAGGGGTGAATCTAAAAAATTTTAATTTTTTAGCTCACCTGGCTATGCCAGGGTGAGCTTTTGCCATCACTTGGCATCCGTCGTCCGTCCGTCCGTAGTAAACTTTTTTTCAAAAATCTTCTCCTCTGAAACCACTGGGCCAATTTAATCCAAACTTGGCCTGGGTCTTGACCAGGGTATGTTGTTTCAAAAATGTGTTCTGTTTGTTCGAGGACCAAACAACATGGCTGCTGTTACTAAAAATAGAACATAGGGGTAAATTGCTGTTTTTGGCAAATAACTCAAAAACCGTTGCAGATATCAAAAATCTGACATGGTGTAAAATTGTTCAGAATGAAGAGATCTATCTGCCGTGCAATTTTGAACAAAATCAGAAAACCTGTCTCAGTGTTACAGCCCTTTTTCCGTAAAATTTTCAAGATTTATGCATTTTTTATTTTTTATTTCAAAAACTGTAACAGATAGAGGTGAAGTGTAAATTGCAAAAATGTTCAGCATATCAAGGTCTACATACTCTGAAATTTTGAAGAAAATCCAACTGCCTGTGTTGTAGTTATTGACTCTTTTTCATCTAAAAAAATTTTTTTTTCAATGCCATATGGTTATGAGTTATTTCCCTTTAAATTCTGTGTTCAAATCTTCTTTATTTTACTTTTCTCTTTTAAGTTTAAGAGAAATTCCCTGTTATCACTTTATTAAAAATAATTATTTGTTCCATAATCAAGAGCAAAAAAGTGTTTTTATACAAACTCTTACATTTTTTTGCAAAAATATTTTCATAAACTATACTTATTTCACAAATTAATAATAATTGTATATAGTTGTATATTGTATCATGTTGTAAAGTCTGCTTGCCAATCATGCAAATGTCTCTTCCAGAAAAATATTGAAATAGCATGTGAGCTTGTATGCCTGCATAACTTTGTATTTGACCTGCATAATGCCATGGTGATCTTCTTGCCATTACTGTGTCAGTGGTCCATCTGTCGTTAACTTTTCATTCAAACATCTTCTTCTCTTCTCTGAAACAGCTTGGGCCAAATGGAACCAAACTTGGGCAAAATGGTCCTTAGGTGACCCCTTTTAAAAAAAATGACTGGTAAGTCCGTATCATATCCAGAATGGCTGCCAGTAGGAGAGTTTAACATTGGACCCTATGGGAAAGCATTCAAAGATCTTCTCTGAAACCACTGCGTCAATTGGAACAAAACTTGGTCACAATAGTCCTTCGGTGGTCCCCTTTGAAAATTTTGTCCAGCAAGTCTGCACGTCATCCAAGATGGCTGCCAGCGGGGAACTTTGTCCAAAATTGGACAATCTTGCAAAAATCTTCTCCTCTGAAAATACTGGGCCAATTGGAACCTAACTTAGTCACAATTGTCCTTACCTGGCCCCTTTTAAAAAATATGTTCAGCAAGTCCACATTATATCCTAGATGACCGCCAGGAGGGAACATGTTTTTAACATTGGACCCCATAGGGAAACATATTCAAAGATCTCATCTGAAAGTACATGGCCAATTGAAATCATACTTAGTCACAATGGTCCTTACTTGGGTCCCCTTCATAAAATGTGTCTGGCATGTCCGCATAGCATCCAAGATGGCAGTCAGCAGGGAACATTGTTTAACCTTGGACCCCATGGGAAATCATTTAAAGATCTCCTCTGAAAATACTATGCCAATTGGAACCAAAGTGAGGCACAATGATCCTAACATGGTCTTCAAGAAAAGTTACAGTTGGTCTACGCCCCATCAAAAATAGCTGCCTGTGGGGAACATAGTTTAATTTTGGATCATATAACATCAGCAAACTTCAAAATGAGACCCTTAAACAGTCAATAAACAAATTTGAAAATGAGAACCTTAAACGTAGTGATAATTTTGACTTGACCCAGGTGAGCAATACAGGCTCTTGAGAGCCTCTTGTTTTATTTTTAGTCCGATTTTGATGCAGTTTTTTGCAATGGATTCCTTATGAAAAATTAACATGGCACTCAACTATCAGATTTTTGATAACTCCTTTCCTTTCTGAGCTATGAGGGTCCAAACGGGACAAAAATTGCATATGTGAAGATGACCTAAAATTTTTAGTTTTCATTGGATTTTGATTTTATTTTTTTCTTTGGATTATTCTTGTTGTAAGCTTTCAGTAGTATGTCAACAAATTTATCATAGCTCTTTTGGTTTCTGAGCTATAAGGGGTCAAAGGGGAAAAAATTGCATTTTTTTCAAATTATGTATAATTTTATTTTTGATTTTAGTGGGGTTTGTGTCTTTGAATTCCTTTTGACACAAGCTTTTAGTAGTATGCCATCGGAACTTGAATATTTCTTACCGTATCCAAGCTATAAGGGGCAAAACAGGGTCAAAATTGCAAATACGCAAATTACTTAAAAAATTTTATTTTTCATCGAATTTCAATGGGATTTTTTCATTGGATTCTTCCTGAAGTAGGTTTTCAGGTGTGAGCCAACAGATTTTGCATAGCTCATATTGTTCCAGAGCTATTAGGGATCAAAAAGTTGATTTTTATGTTCCATTGTTTGTGTCCACCTAATTTCTGTGTTAAGCTCTTTATTGTGTCCATCTAATTACTGTGTCAAGCCTTTTACTGTGTCCACATTTACTTTAAATTACATTTGTTCAAATTTCAATGGTCAACATGCTGCGGTCGTATCATGCTGCGCTCGGCATAGCCCTTTATTGTTCTTTATAACGAAATTCGAAATAAAAAAAATCACATCAACTCAAACCAAATTAGATTTGGCTTGATTTTAGGGTAAATTTGTGTTATTGGGATTTTTTTTTTATTGAACTTCAAACAGACATACCATCAATTATAAAATAAGATGTCTTCCGAAATCAGTGGTCTCGCACAATACACAACAAAGCAACACCACAAATGAAGAGCACGGATTGTTACATTACTAACTAATACATGTATTTGTAGAGATTTTGTATGTGGTGTGTATATCTGGTCCTTTTCGTTGTTTGTTTATGCGGATAAGTGATTGACCATCTAAATATCTCACAATTTTTCATTAGTTTTAATCCTTGAAATCTTGTAAAAATCCTTGAAAAACCCTTGCAAAACCCTTGAATTTCATATAAGGAAAAGAGGGGCAACCCTGTATGAAAGTACAATTATTCGTGGGGTTCCAATTTTCGTCGATTTCTTGGTTTGGTAAAACCATGAAATTAAGTTCCCAACAAAATGCATTTTTCCATTTATTTGTAATGCACAAAACTAGAAACCACAAATTTAAGTTACCAGGAAATAGAAGTGCTTTTTATGAAAACAACAATAATTGGTGTCCACAAATAAAAGTACTTCTGCTGTAGTCTTTGTCACAATGACACCTTTGATTTCCAATTTTGTTACAATTGAACAATTATTTATTGGATGTTTCAACAAAAGCAAGTTTATGGTTCCCCTCGACAGCAACTATTTCCCCCTGCTTAATGTCTGAAAATTGTTGTGTCTCAAGGAACCGTAAACTTGCCACTGTCCTCATAGTCAGTAGATAACTGTGTACTATTGTTTTACAGCTGGTTTCTAATCCACATCAGTTTGATGTAATGGTGATGCCAAATTTATATGGAAATATTGTTGACAATTTGGCAGCTGGATTGGTGGGTGGAGCTGGGGTAGTGCCAGGTGAAAGCTACAGTCATGATGCTGCAATATTTGAACAGGTAAAATACACTACAGTCGAAATTTGATGGCTGGAACACCGAAGGGACCAATGAAAACAGTTCGAAAAAATGAAAGGATATGGAGTGAATGTACATGTGACAAAAACTCACACGATACATAGAAAACTCCAGTTTATCAAAGACAGGGCTTTTATTCCTGTCTACATCTTGATGTTGCCTGAGGGTCTTCAACCAGAGGTGATCAATATTCACCCCCTCAAGCAAGACCAAGAAGGCCAGAGGGGTGTTTTAGATATTGAGGTTGAATAGTGTTTTAATTCAAACAAAATGTCCAGAAAAAGGGTTCAAGACATCCATATTGTTTGACTTATTGCAGTTTGAGCCATTGAAGTTCAACTGTATTTTATATGTATCACCACCAACAGTTAAAGAGAGACACTTAAATAATAAGACAGCCTGTTTTATTTTTCATCAAGCTTAAGGTGGTACAGGGGTCTAAAATTCTGTCAGATAGAATTTTCTTACCTTTTCATGATTTAACCTTTGTTATTAGAGAATACAAAAAATAAAATAAAAATAAGGGGTCACTGGCCATATAAGAATGAAATGGGAAATGTAGAAATCTGCTATTTTGGTTGAAATAATAGGGAAAATTAGCGAATTTAAGCAAAATTTTAGATTATTTTAGTTACATCAGATAGAATTTTTTAAAATTTTGTAAAATAATAGCTTATATACTGTCCTTCAATTTCCATGAAAAAAAATTTGGGGGTCACCGAATGTATTTTTGAATAAATCTTATTTCTATTATTTCTTTACAAATTATTTCCCCTTGATGAAACATGAGTTAGCTGAAAGGTTCAATATTCTGCGTGGTTACGTAATAAAAGTGGCATATTTCATCAAATTTAACTATTATAAGACATTAAAAATAGTTTCGGCAATATGCAAATTCCATTTTAAGTCACATGCGCAAGAATGATGTGCAATTTTAAACTCCCGTACTACCTTAAACATGTAAAAATATGTCTGACAGACAGAAAAAAATGAAAACTTCATTAAGGTAGTTCAGGTAACTAAAAATAAAACAATAGATTTTTCTAAATTTTCTGTGATTGAAATCAACAGGTCACCAAACTCGTTTTTCTGGGAGAAGCTTCTGAAAATAGTAAGATTTTGACCATTTGAATATCAGTAGGGTGCCCAATGTCCAAAAAGACGTTTAGTTTGCGAGTTTGGGTTAATGGAATCACACAGGGCTAATTCTTGTTTTATAAGCTGGAATAATTATTAAATTTCATATTGTTCGTTGTTGTAAAAGGTTTCCATGGTGACGATTTCTGTAATTTCTCATTTTTAGCTCACCTGGCCTAAAAGGCCATGTGAGCTTTTGCCATCACTTTGCGTCCATTGTCCGTCTGTCCATCCGTCGTCCGTCCGTCAACAATTTCAAAAATCTTCTCCTCTGAAACCGCTAGGTCAATTGTAACCAAACTTGGCCCGAATCATCACCAGGGTATGCAGTTTCAAAATTGTGTTCAATTAGTCTGTAGATCAAACAACATGGCCACCGTTACTAAAAATAGAACATAGGGGGTAAATTGCAGTTTTTGGCTAATAACTTGAAAACCGTTACAGATATCAAAAATCTGACATAGGTAAAAATGATAAGCATGATGAGATCTACCCACTGTGCAATTTTGAAGAAAATCTGAAAACCCATCTAGGAGTTATAGCCCCTTTTCCGTTAAATTTTCAAAATTTTTGCATTTTTTATTTTTTATTACAAAAAGTGTACAGATAGAGGTCAAGTGTAAATTGCAAAAATGTTCAGCATATCAAGATCTACCCACCCTGAAATTTTGAAGAAAATCCATAAACCCTTGTAGGAGTTATTGCCCTTTTTTCAGCGAATTTTTTAAATTTTTGTATTTTTCATCTTTTATTTCCAAAACTATAGAAGATGAAGGTTAAGTGTAAATTGATGAAATGTTTGCCATGCTGTGGCGACTTCAAAACTGATGTTGAAAATTGTTCCTTGACCACCATTTCCAAAATGGCCGCCAAAAAAGGCAGGAAAATTCTACATTGTCCGATTGCAATGAAATTTGGTTTCCAAATAGATATTGATGTTTCGACTTCAAAACCAGTATTGAAAATTGTTTGTTGACCGCCATTTTCAAAATGGTCGCCAAAAAAGGCAGGAAAATTCAACATTGTCTGATTTCAATGACATTTGGTTTCCAAATAGGTCTTGATGTCGCAACTTCGAAACTGATTTTGAAAATTGTTTGTTGACTGCCATTTACAAAATGACGTCTTGACTTCATAAACTGGTGTTGAAAGTGGTCCTTAGCAAGAACGTTTATTGTCAAAAAAGCCCAACAAAGAAATGTCGTAAAACATGGTCAGACTTTAAAAACAGTCCAAGGTATTGGCGGTGTTTGAGCTATGAAAGTTTGAGAAACTGAAGATCAACTATATAACTTACAATGTTACCTTGATTGTGGCAACTGAAAGCCAGGTAAGCGATACAGGCTCCTGGGAGCCTCTGGTTAAGGGGTACCCTATAGCAGAGAATTAGATATAGTATCTTTAAATTTATAGAAATTAGTAGCAGTCTATGATATCCTGATAAGAAGATATTTTTATGAAAGTATAGACCTAAAATGTTGTTTTGCTAGCTAGAATGTAAATTATTATTCAGAGATTTTTATAATTTGTCGGTGTTAAGTTTGGAATAAAAAGGGACATGAATTTAAGACATTTTTATTGAATGCCAATTTACCTACCTGAGTTTTCCAAACATTTTAATGTAAACGGAAACACAACTATCAGCTCTACATATGTGCCAAAAATCATGGGTGTCACATCTGACATTACAGAGGAATCAAAAAATTTAAAAAAGCACTAAATTTGCATAAAAACCTCCAAATGTTACGTCAATCTGAAATTCACATCGCTTGATAAATCTAGAAACCGTACGAGTCATACCAAAAACAAAAATGTGATTTATTTTGTCGAGGTTTTATTCAATTTTGAAGAGATAAGGCTTTAAAATTTAATTACACAATGGTTTAACGAAAAATTCGAAATTACTTTTCATAATAATTAAAAGCGTCCTTTATACATGTTATATATTTGAGGTGTAAAAATTTAAAATCACACACATCAAAAAGCAAATGCTAATTGTGAAACTTGTTTAATGAAGATAGATGACAAATTATTATAAAAAAATAAAACAATGAACTGTCTGTGTAAAATTAACATTAATTTTTTTGAATTTCTGGAGGGGTTTGTTGGTCAAATGTGACTTTTACTTGTGCAAGAAATTAACATTAATTTTTTTAAATTTCTGGAGGGGTTTGTTGGTCAAATGTAGCTGACTTTTACTTGCGCAAGAATTTTAAAATTTTAGGAAATGGCCTTTAACCCCATTTTAAGTAAAATGTGACTAGATTCCATCTCTACAACATTATTATTTCGATGGGCCATGGTCCCCTCTTTCCAAAAATGTATATATAGCCTACATAGGTAGTAAATACAATTTTAGAATTTTATATGCGAATAAAACAATCAATTTTTGTGAAAATGTGGAAGAATAAATGTTGCTTATTTTATTTTACTTATAACCAATATAAACTATTCAAAGTCATGATATGTTTAAAACATTTTAGTGGTTACTTCCTATTTTCACCTGATGCGCAGTTTTAGACACCCAAACTACCTTAATGGAAATTAAGAACTATCATGTGCTTAAAAAGACAGTAAATCATATTTGCACAAATGGATCCACAGACCAGCTGGAACATATGCCTGTAAACAAAGCTTTAGGATGGGGGTATTTATGAATCATCCTTTCTGTCTACTTTGCCATCTGTTACTCTGCTTTATGCTTTGTTGGTTTTCAGTGAAACTTTTCACAAAGGTCGATATAGGAGAAAATCTGAAGTTGTGTATGTATGTAAATAATTATAGTCCTTTGTAATCAAAGTACTTTTTATACATCACTTGATAGAGAGATGAGTATAGACGAGTTTCCAATTGGTGAATTTTCCGAGAAAAATCTTGACGTCACAATATAGATTTTTTGACGTCACAATGTTACGTGATGCATTTTACTCTGATTGCCCCCAGATCAATCGGGCAATTCATTCATAAAACGAAATTGGAAACTCGTCTATACTGCATTCACCTTTTTTGTGTCACATTCATTATGTTAGTGACCTTGAAGTTGAAAGTACATCTCCTCTTATATGGTTTATTGGGTTTTTAATGAAACCATATCAAAAATTTGAAGTAAATTTTGTAAAGTTGTATTATGTTCTGCAGTAAATCTTCTTTACTTCCATCTTTTTCAGGGAGCTAGACATGCCTTTGCAGAGGCTGTAGGAAGAAACATTGCCAATCCAACAGCTGTGTTACTGAGCGGTTGTAACATGTTAAAACACATCCATCTAGATTTCCATGCTAAACTCATAGAGGATGCTGTACATAGAGTTATTAAGACGGGTAAAGTAAGTGTAATAAGTAAATCAGAAAAATATACTGCAAAAAAGGAAATATTTGTGAGGAAATTATATTCCTTAATTTTGTGAAAATGGCAATATTTACTACTGTGGAAGTACTTTTATTTGTGGACATCAATTTTCGTGGTTTTCATAAAAATAACTATTTCATGGGCACTTAAATTCATGGTTTCTAATTCAATACTTAAAACTCAATGGTAAAATGCTTTTTGTGGGGGAACTTAAATTTGTGGTTTTAGCGAACCACGAAATCCACAAAAATTGGAACCACACGAACAATAGTACTTTCACAGTATTTGAATTTTAAGTTCTAGTACAAGGTACAGATTTGGGCTTAGAAGTCAGAAAATTGATGCTTGACAATTATCATGTCATATTGTATTAAGGAGCTTTGAAATGTGCAAAATGATTTGATTTCTATAATAATTTTGTCAAAAGCATTAGTTTAATATATAAATACCTAAAATCTAGATCCATTTTTGTCAGTGATCCAGAAATCTTCAACCAAATTTAGCTCGTTAGAAGATACTTTTGCAATATTACGTGTGTATATTTCCTCACTGCATGGTAATTAAGAAATTCAGATAGTAAGATTTTTGCATCGAAACTGAAGCAACACAGAAATTTTTTTTAAAAAAGTTGTAATAGGAGAGTTAAAAAATATCTGAGACTGATTTCTAAAGGATAGGTGGAATGTAAAGTTCTGACATTTAAAAAAACACTTGTCCAAGTACAAGCCATATTAGACTATTTATTGTGAATATAACTACTTGTGCAAGTAAGAAAAAGAAGGGGAAATGTAGCAAATGTACATTTGAAAAAAAAAATTACAAATTCATGGAGCAATGTTTGTTGTTCTTCAGCTTGAAGTTACCATGAGGCCTTCAATAATGAGCACACACTCATAAATCATAGCAAATCCAAGAGGACCCCCTCACACTGGTTTGAGTGTAATTCTAGTATAACATTTACTGGAATCTTTTGCACTTTATAATATTGATAGAGTTCATGCCTGGATAAAATCTGTTCTTTTCTGTTAGACTGCCTTACATGTATTCATATTTTTCATGGGAGTATTATTTTTCAGGTAAAAACAAAAGATCTTGGAGGATATGCCACAACAAATGACTTTACTCATGCCATAATAGACCAATTACATAGTACCTGATTCAGGCCAGATTTCAGTGATTATTTACCAAGTTTATATAGTGTGGTTATAAAAGACATGTTTTTTTTATAGATCACAGAAAACATACACTTTTTACAGTTTATTTGATGTCAGTGACCACTTTTATTTTTTATATAGATCTGTGATACATGTTTATTTTGTAAAGTAACTTTATTTAATTGTGCAATACACTGTAAAACAGTTAGCTGTTTTGATTCATAGTATTTCCCAACAATTCTATTCACCTTTCTGACAGGAATGTAATTTGGTGGTTTTAAACATGTCAGTTTCCATTTTTAAATTTTGTTTATTTCACCTCAACAGAGCTGAGTGGTCTGTTGGGATTACTAAAGGTGTGTATATGTACAACTTGGTCTTTGTCAACATTAAGGCTTCAATCACTTTTATTGGAGTTAACATCCAAGTTCAGATCAGGGAAAAAATAAGTTATTGTGTCAATCAAATTTCTGTTTGTGGGACTAGCATTCAAGTTTTTTGTGGAATTCATCTGTCTATTGCTGTATGTGCTAGGATCATTTAACCTTGCATATGCATGCACCCAAAGGCAAGTCAACATCCAGAGAAAACTAGGTTACTGTCACCATAACAAAGCAAAATTGTTTAATTGTTGATGATGTATGTTTTACTATTAGGTAGTTTCTGGACATTTTGTCAGTTAATGTATTAATCACACCCAGGGACTCTTAAAAAATTATTGAAAATCCTCACCACAATTGAATATACATGTAAATAATATACATTTGTGTACAAGCATATATTTTTAATTTTTTATCATATCCTCTGGAACTAATGAAGTAAATTTAACAAAATTTTGTTATTTTTCACTCAAAAACTGCATTTTACGTACCAAAGAAAATATATGCATAGGCTAGAATAGAGCTTTACATTAAATCCTATTGAAGAAACATATTTTGATCAGCTCTCTGAAATTACTTGAAGTAAATTGAATCAAACCTTACAGGAATGATTTAATATGAAGTCGTTTACAAAAATTGCACATTTTGTTCTGATCTGAAAACCAATATGGTCACCAGCAGAGAACATATTTATACCCCCACAAACAAAGTTTGGATGGTATATAGAAATCCCCCTGTACATCTGTCTGTCCATCTGTCTGTCCGTCTGTCTGTCCGTCCATGTACCTTGTCAGCGCATGTTCTCCTAAAGGGCTGCTTGGATTTTGATGAAATTTTACACAGTTGTAGCTCACCATCTGAAGATGTGCAAAATTATTAAGGGGAGATTATTTGTCTTTGAATATTTTCTGGAAAAAGGGGGGAATGAACCTCTTCAGCACTTGTTTTCCTAAACAGCTGCTTGGATTTTGATGAAATGTTACACAGAGAAAGTACACCATCTGAAGATATGCATGAAGTTATGTAGTTGGTGGCGGAAATTTTTATGGAAAGATAATTTGTCTTTGAATATTTTCTGGAAAAGGGGGAACAAACCTTGTCAGCGCATGTTCTCCTAAACATCTGCTTGGATTTTGATGAAATGTTACACAGTTGTAGTACACCACCTGAAGATGTGCATGAAATAATATGATTGCAATCTGAAATTTTGAAGGGGAGATAATTTGTCTTTGAATATTTTCTGGAAAAAGGGGGAGGGGGTGATCCTTGTCATCGCATGTTCTCCTAAACCACTGTTTAGATTTTGATGAAATGTTGCACAGTTAGTACACCTCCTGAAGATGTGCATGAAGTAATGTTTGCTTACCGAAATTTTGAAGGGGAGATAATTTGCCTTTTAATATTTTCAGTAAAAAAGGGGGGAGGTATATCATTTTGTCCATACTTGTATTGTGTCCACATTTGTACTGTGTCCACAACTGTTTTCCCCAAACAAGAAAATTCCCAATCGCAGCAACGATGTTTACAAAATCCGGATTTTTTTTCATTTCCGTCTCCGGCGAATCTTTCGTTCCGATCCGTGTCACCTTTTGTCAGAACCGGAAATTACTCAAAACATCACAGTAACGTCCAGAAGTAACTAAATAATGCAATTTACGCCATTTACGACCACCCTGAAGATGAACAAGATGTCTGAGATCGCAAATGTCCATAAGGGAACATCTTGAAATTCAGAATGCGTAAAGTGAATTGAAATCGTGTTGTTATCGTTCATTTTCGTGCCTAAAATTCGAGACTTTCATCCATTACGTGGTAACGTGCAAATGCTCTCATTGCAAAAGATATAGTTTGCATTGAAATAAAAATTGAATAGTTATGACTTGAAATCAGAGTTTCTGAAACTGTGACTTTTAACTTGTTGAGAATTTGGAACTGCACTTCATATGGGGTGCTTTCATTTCTACTAGTTAAAACGAAACGTGGAAATATCCTGCTGTATGAGTAATGAATGGATAATCATGCATAGTCATTTCATGGAATGAGGTATATTTATCACTAAGTTGGGTATGAAGGATTTGATTTTGGTGATAATATTGAAATGGGTAAGTCAAGTTTATTTGCAGACAACCAAAGAATTTCTGACAGAATGTTGTTTTGCTTTCATATAGGAAAAGAGCAGTACTTCTTTCGTTGATGATCAGCATGATAAAATTCAAATCTGGTGTAATTTGAAAAACTCTATAAAATATAGTCTTAATTTTTGAAAAAATGTATAAAATATAGCCTAATGGCTTTGGTGTAATGAAACTTTCCATTCTTCTAACTCTTGTTGTGTGTACTTCCACATATTCTTGCTTTATACAAACGTATGTTGCAGTATTTGATATATTTTCATTTTTCCCAATTTCAGTTGTCGCGATGCGAAATTCCCAATTTGTTGGACGGGGGACCCATTTGAAAAGAGCTATAATCATCCCTGTGTCTGCCAGCAGTGAACTAAGTTCAACATAGAACCCTGTAGGAATGACAAATCTTGATAATCAGCAAACTGACCAAAACTGTAATGAAATATTGTTAATATTTTGCTCATTTTGTTCTGATATGTTGACAGTCTTGGCCACCAGCATGCATTGAACCCTATTAGAGAAAACATTTTTAGATCATCTCCTCTGAAACTACTGAGGCAAATTGATTCAAACTATATAGGAATGATGTATGGTATATATTTGGGAAAAGTTTACTCATTTTATTCAGATCTGACAACTCAAATGGTCACCAACATGAACACAGTTTAACATTGAACCCTTTGGGAAAACATGTATATCATGTCTTCTGAACTATTGAAGCAGTCAGACCAAACTTTACATAAATGCTTTATGGTAGTCTCATTTCATTCCAATCAAGGGAAAAACAAACATAGTCAATATAGAACATATAGGCCTTTTCGAAAATTTATTTGATGTGCTCTTTGGTTACGGCATTCAAATACAATGAAACAGTTCCGGTTATCAACTCAATATGGCAAAAGCAGTTTGATTATGTTTTTTTTTATGTCGTATTCATCCTGAACACAGTTCATAGCACTGTTCATATCTAAATTACTAGGTCATTGTGTACTATGACATTGCACTTATTTTGTTAGAATTAAAATGCATTCAGGGTTTAAGTTGTATAATGGTAGCCAAACATATAAATGATAACCATAAGGGAAGAGTGTTTGTAACTCCACCTAGTTGGAGAGTTCTAATCCAGGAAAAGATAACAACACTTTACAGAATGGCTATTTCAACATTAGATACTATGTAAAGAAAATTGACCATATCTTCAGAAATTGCCAAGGCAAATTTAACCAAATAATGATCTAAACTTTTCAGGAAAGATGCTTAGGGGGCCCTAGATTGCTTACTGTGGAAGTACTTTTATTTGTGGGTTTCTATTTTTGTGGTTCTGTGAGATTCATTGTTTCATGGTTTTTGAATTCGTGGTTTGTTGGCAATGGCATTTCCAATTAAATTTAAATGAAAATTAGCATTTGTTTGGGTTTTAAATCTTATGGTTTCAGTCAACCATGAAATCCATTAAAATTGAATCCCACGAATAATAGTACTTTCACAGTATTTTGTTCATATCCTACAAAAAAAAAAATGGCTGCCAATGTTAGGTGGTCTTTATTAAGTCCAATAGGTTTTTCACCAGTCCTGCAGTCAGTACCTTGTAGCTGGCCCAAAAACTCATTTTATTTTTAAACTTACAATATTCATTTTTAGCTCACCTGACCCAAAGGGTCAGTGTGAGCTATTGCCATCACTTGCCATCCGTCGTCGTCTGTTAAACTTTTCATATTTTCATCTTCTCCCCTGAAACTACTGAAGCAAATTCAACCAAACTTTACAGGAATGATGTATGGAAGGTCCTTTACAAAGATTGCTCATTTCGTTCCGATCCGACAAAAAACATGGCCGCCAGCACTGAACTTAGGTTTAACATTGGACCCTATGGGAAAAATCACATTTTCATCTTCTGCTCTGAAACGACTGAAGCAAAGTCAACCAAACTTTACATGAATGATGTACTAAAGGTCCTTAACAATGATTGCTCATTTCCCTTTGATCTGATAAAAAACATGGCCGCCAGCACAGAACATGGTTTAACATTGGACCCTATTGGAAAATCACATTTTCATGTACTGAAGCAAATTCAACCAAACTTTACAGGAATGATGTACCAAAGGTCCTTTACAAAGAATGCAAATTTTATTTCAATCTGACAAAAAAAAATGGCCGCCAGTGCGGAACTTAGGTTTAACATTGGACCCTATGGGAAAAGTCACATCTTAATCTTCTCCTCTGAAACTGCTGAAGCAAATTCAACCAAATTTACAGGAATGATGTATGGAAGGTACTTCACAAAATTTGCTCATCTCATTTCAATCCAACAAAAACATGGCCTTCAGTGCAGAACATAGTTGAACATCATAGGGCGGTATGTGAAACTATACTTTTCATTATCTTCTCTGAAACTATTCAAGCAAATTTAACTAAACTGTGATGGAATGGTGTATTGAAGGTCCTTTGCAAAGATAACTCATTTCAATAGGATCAGACTAAAAACACTTGTGCCAATGGAGAACATAGCTTAACATTAGACCTCATTGGTAAAATACATCTTTTTTGGTCATGCATGGCATAGAAGCATTTTGTTAGGTGAGCGAAACAAGCTCAGTCTCTGAGCCTCTAGTTTTGTGAATTTTGTTGATAACTAAGGAGTATATCCCTTGCACAAATCTCTGTCCTTGATTGATTTTGGCTTTCCATTTAGATCCTATTGTTTTCTCTCTGTCAGTTTTAATACATCTTTCATGTTATGGCCTTCCAAATGTTTTGATTTGATATCCACTGAAGAGACAAAATTTTTGAAATGGTCACCAGCAGGAATTAAATTTACGGTAACTTAAGTGATAATCACTGCTTTTGTCTAAAATGCCTAGGCAACCTCATTATTCAATACTTATGAGCAACTGCATGTATTAAAACCAAAGTTGCACACCAGACTGAATATTGTAAAGTAGCATTAGCAACCTACAGATTCTCGGTCTTGCACATTTAATGAAAAGGAGGAAGAGTTATTACTTACAGGCAAAGTAGGCAGAGCTTTATATTTGAAGTTTTTCATAAATAAGTGTGGAGGATGAAAAGAAAAATAATCTTTGTTATAATGTGATGGATATTGGAAAGATCTTCATATTGTGCACCACCATTGGCCATCATCCAAAAGACCCATATATTAAGGTTCTCTGGTTGGTCAGAAAAACATAGCAGATCAAAGGACAGAGGTAAGCATATTATAACCCCAATAAACAATGGAAGAATATGGAGTAAATGCACATGAGACAAAGTCTCTACAAATACATGGTAAAACAAAGCAATGGAACAACGCTTTTATTTTAGCCCTTCATCTTGAAGTCATCACAAGGCCTTCATCAAAGAGCATTGCTCAAACCTTATAGTAAGTTCAAGACAGCCACTAGCACCGGTTTACGCTATGCAATGAATAAAGAATAAAACATAATGCAGGTTTTCTATCAAAAGGCAGATTGATTAGAATGGAAATAAAACACTGAAAAGTAAAAAATTTAACTTTTAATTACAAATGTCATAGAAAAACAATATAAAAGAAGTGATTACAAATTAACAGAAAATAAATTAACGAACAAAATTGTATCACAGTCATAAACAAAAATACTAAGAGAGACTTGATAGCATTTTGTAATTTGAGACCATTTTATTTATTTAAATAGGGTCTGTAAGTCACGTTCAATTGGGAACTTCCGGGTACATAATTTGTACCCTGAAGTTGCATTTTGAACAGAAAAATATGATGTTTCAAGCAAACAATTTGGATGTCATAATCCCGCAACACCATATTTTGGTG
The DNA here is from genome assembly GCA_002080025.1 of Modiolus philippinarum. Classification (NCBI taxonomy): domain Eukaryota; kingdom Metazoa; phylum Mollusca; class Bivalvia; order Mytilida; family Modiolidae; genus Modiolus; species Modiolus philippinarum. The sequence goes on from MJUU01053372.1 coordinate 177,646, forward strand.
GGAAATGTTTTCAAATTTCAATTTTATTGTGATTTCTCGGTGTCACATGACGAGACTTACAGACCCTATTTTAAGCACTTTTTCATCTATCAGTTTACAAGTGATAACTGGAAGCAAACTACAGGAGGCATGCAAATTATGCATGTTTTTTTTTTTTTTAACTACAGTGCAAAATGGTATACATTTTGAAAAAGAGACAAAAAAAACCAAAACAAAACATCAAAATATTATTTTTTCTGGTCTGAAAATAAATCAGGCCAGGAGGGGATTCAGAATCTAAAATGTTGTTTTTATTATGGGCTAATTTTTCAAAATTCTTAAATTTTCAGGTAAAATTGTCACTTTTAAGTAAAGTCTTTAATTTATAGACTTGAAGATGGTCAGAGATGTTTAATTTGTTCAATATCACAGGTTTATTATAAAACTAGGATTGTTTACCTGGTCAGATTTCAATATCAAAGCTAGCAACGTTTCAGGTAGAATGTTTCACAGCACTGTCAAATAGATTTTTATACTCCCTCTCCCCATCGGGGATAGTTTAAGAGAAAAGATATATATGTTTATATGTTTATATGATACATGTACTATTATATTTCAATACTTATTAAATGCTATCTTTATATTTAATGCTTTATTACACTGACAATAACATAATTTGTTTTGAACAGTTCTATTATTTAACGGTTCTTAACTACATAATATTATATATATAGTGTATAGTTTTAAGACATATCTTTTGGAATAATTTTTATAGTCACTTCTTTATACAAGATTCAGTGAGTCTTGTTTGGTTCAACATTTTTTTTCTTTTGCATGTTTAACATCATAAAAATAATAAAATGTCAAAATTTTGAGGACACAAATTTAAAAGTTGGTTAGGTTCTTTTTAGGATCATCACAATTCAAGCAAAACTCTGTCTAAATATCTTAGCAGTTAATTTCCCTATATTTCACATTATTGACATAAAAATGAAATCAAACTGTCCTTAAATACTGCAAATTCAAAAATCACTATGACCATATGACCATTTATTGTTCTGATCTTCAAAAATTTCACAGACGATTGCGGTGGTATATGAAAAATTTCACAGACAAAAGATTTCAGTTCTTGTGAAACATTAAGGCACTTTATGCAACTAATTTTGAAATAAGTGTGTATTTAGACAACACATCAGTTACATTTTCAAGATAACCATTTTTAAATTTACAGGTAACAATTATCTAAGGGAAATAACTCTGTAAATATTAGCTGAATTCTTGAATTTTGTTTTAATTGATTCAGAAATAAATTGACCAAAAGTTATGTTTGTCCAGTTGGGTTGTTATTCCCTGGACTGTATATAAATTGTTCCCATTGAATAATGTAGTTAAATCTATTTATCCATCTTCCTACACTGATCAATAAAACTAATTTTACAAAAATTTATGAAAATAAGAGACCTTAAGGCCTTTGGTACCCACTGAATGTAAGGCTGCCTACCAAGACCACCTGATCTTCACCAAGTAACATTTCTGATACATTAAACTAGATACCATTTTGGTTATGACCACACAACTACTTGTTTGGTTCAACATTTTTTTTTTCTTTTGCATGTTTAACATCATAAAAATAATAAAATGTCAAAATTTTGAGGACACAAATTTTAAAGTTGGTTAGGTTCTTTTTAGGATCATCACAATTCAAGCAAAACTCTGTCTAAATATCTTAGCAGTTAATTTCCCTATATTTCACATTATTGACATAAAAATGAAATCAAACTGTCCTTAAATACTGCAAATTCAAGAATCACTATGACCATATGACCATTTATTGTTCTGATCTTCAAAAATTTCACAGATGATTGCGGTGGTATATGAAAAATTTCACAGACAAAAGATTTCAGTTCTTGTGAAACATTAAGGCACTTTATGCAACTAATTTTGAAATAAGTGTGTATTTAGACAACACATCAGTTACATTTTCAAGATAACCATTTTTAAATTTACAGGTAACAATTATCTAGGGGAAATAACTCTGTAAATATTAGCTGAATTCTTGAATTTTGTTTTAATTGATTCAGAAATAAATTGACCAAAAGTTATGTTTGTCCTGTTGGGTTGTTATTCCCTGGACTGTATATAAATTGTTCCCATTGAATAATGTAGTTAAATCTATCTATCCATCTTCCTACACTGATCAATAAAACTAATTTTACAAAAATTTATGAAAATAAGACGAGACCTTAAGGCCTTTGGTACCCACTGAATGTAAGGCTGCCTACCAAGACCACCTGATCTTCACCAAATCTCTCAAAAAAAAGTAACATTTCTGATACATTAAACTAGATACCATTTTGGTTATGACCACACAACTACTATACTACTATCACTACTACTGAAACAGTAATTTATACAAGACTAGAATTTTATTGTGACTAACTCAACACAAAATATGTGGCAGAGTACAGCACAGTCGATACAGTGAGTTATACATTAATATGGATGATAATAATTTATGGAAAAAGTGTAGTTTGTACATACATATGAGTAAAATTTGATAAAGTATCAAAAATAAATTTTGTCAACATTTATAAAAGAGTAAAATTAGAAGCAACAAAAATATTTTAAACTGTTTCAGTAATAAAAGCAAAAACCTTTTACCACAAAACAAAAAACATAATAACAGCATGAAGAAAAAACAGATTTCAATAAATAAGATAAGATCATACTAGTATATCAAAGATAAAAGATATATTTGGATTTTATTTATGTCATTATAGTGTTAATCATAATCAAGTTTATGAGTAACATTTGTTTTTCTCAGTCCTAATTAATTTAACATAATAATAACTTTCCAATGTAAGTGCTAAGTGTAAAAATTGAGCACCAATCTTTATGCAGCAAGCAAAAAATGGAATTTGATTTAAGGTGTTTGTAGAAAAACATTATTTATGTAGTTCATATGACTTTAATTTGAAATAATTAGAAACTTTTAATTTCTATGCAGTATACAATGACATTACATTGTAATGGTATAAATTGATTAAAATATTTAAAAAAAACAATGCTTAAATTTGTTTTTAGGTCAAAATAATTACAATTTTTCTCAATTTCTATAAGGGGAAATAATTTGAAGAGACTTTTAATCAGAATATGTCTTGCTACATTCCTTTTTTTTTCTTAATGATTCATTTTCTATTCCCAAAATGTTTATTTTTTTTAGAAAAGCGGGTTGTTAATTTCAGTTAAATCTCATCTATGTTATTCCACACAACTACCTTAAAAAACTTTTTTATGAAATCGGTAGAAAGTGTTCAAGTATTAAAGTAATTTAAAGAGGAGCATTTCATTAATGAAAACATCATTTAAAACTGCTCAAATTCTAGTAGTAAAGCTTTTAATTTTTTGGCAAGTTTAGTGCACCATTAAACTACTCATTAAATACATTTGTACAAAGTAATCATCATTTTACTATCAAACATCAAAACAAGGATACAAATTAAAAATACCCTTATTCCAAACTTATTTATGCACAAACTTGTATATTGATATTTTCATATCCTTTCTTTGAGGTGAGATTCACAAAAAATGTCAACACAATAGAACAGGCACTTCCTTTAGCTCAAGGCTATTCCATTTAAACTCTCCACCGGGGGTGGAATTCCAGTGTTTTTTTTTCTGTTGGTAGTGGGAAAATTTCTTTTGTGTCCTAATAGTTTAATTATATATTTTAATTTTTTTTCTCTTGGTGTGGGTATAAAAATAAGTGGTGTTCCACTCCACAGTGGAAATTTTACTAGAATAGCTCTCATTCATTTGGCAGCAAAAATAATCACAACTCATCTTAAAAATTGCAGATATCAGTTATTTGTATAGCATATTTTTTAAATTCAAGATATAATATTAGATCTACATTTATGGTTATTTCAACAGCAAACCTGCTTTAAATGTAAAAAAAAAATGTTACTGCATGATGTATCCTGTCATAATGAATAAGATCATATGAATAAATATGCAGTAAATTTTATAGATATGCAGTCGTCTTCTTCTCAAAATTGAATTATTTAAAATTATAAAAATATGTCTCGTTTTTTAGTTCAATGCTTCTGGAAAAATGTACCAAGTAAAACAGAAAATGCACTTAGAGTACCAAGTTAAAGCATACCAACACTAAACTTATTTTTATCCATTACATATAAAAATGATTTTCTGCCAATTTACTTGCATTAAATATAGGAAATCTTTGTAATTGTGTTATTTACTTTTAAATAAAATACATAAGAACAAGATGCTAGTGACAAAAGTCCAAAAGAGTAGTTCTTTTGTCAGATAACACTTGAAGCAATTGTGTAAGCAAAGATAAAATTACTCTTACAAAAACTTATGTTTTATAAGGTTAATATTTGTGTTCCCGAGTCAACAAAATACATATTCACCAATATTTAAACTCATAATTGTTTTATTATAGGCATGTAGTTCAATAAGTTAATGGCGGTCAATTCAGCAGGTGAATATGTTAATTTCACAGTCACCTATACTGCTTTTTTTTATACACTGTGGATGTACTTTTTTTCGAGAACACCAAATTTTGTGGGTTTCATAAATAAAAATGGATAGGTAAATTTGTGGTGTTAAATTCCATACAGTAAAACCTTAAGGAAAATACAAATTTCCTTGGAACATTAATTTTGTGGTTTTATCAAACCACAAAATCCACAAAAATTGGAACCCACAAACAATAAGTACTTTCAGAGTATATCATAAAATTCAGACAATCTTATAATAATAAAAATTTTTTGAGTTGTGTTGGATGTGCATTTTGCTAGCATTTTCCGATCTAAAGAACGATTTATTCCTATTTGTGAATCATTAAAAAAGAAGCCAATATTAAATGTTAACAAAAAGTAAATAACAATAAAAAGGCATTCAAAAGCCAAATCAGCTGAAAAAATGATTGGAAGTCATCATAAAATATTTTTCAAACATTAACTGTGAAGAAATTTCCCAATATACCGAATTATGAACCTATGCTTTAGCTAAGACTCTTTACTTTTGCTAAGTTTTCCACCTTTAGGGAATCTTCATAGTAATTAGATAATAAATAAACATTCATACAAAAACAGTATGGTGTCTACCAATTCTTCCTTCGGCAACAAAAACATTAGCCTCAAAATGTGTTGCACCAGGAGTATATCTTGCAGGGGCAGATAACCTATCAGGATTTTCTGCCCCTGGGCCTGGTGTAATTGTTTGAGGAAGGGGATAAAATGTTTTTACTGCCTCATTTCTTTGTTTTTGTTGAGCAACTCTTGTTTTTGCTTCCATTATTCTTTCATTTGCTTCTTGTAGCATCCTTGAATCAAGTTCTGATTTTGCCAATGAGGACTCTGTTTGTCTCATTAGCTGGCGATGTTCTAAATATTTTTTGACAATGTCTTGTTGGTCCTGTTTCGAAGATTTGAGATTCTGCACAATATCTGTTTTCTCAGTTATCCTGTCCTCGTGCTTTGTCTGCTTATCATGTCGCATGAGGGCGTTTGAAACAGAAGTATGCTGGGTATTAAACTCTGTTATAAATGTAAAGTCAGCCCTAACAGTTCGTGACATTTCTGACGATCTTGCTTTAAGGTCATGTCTCCTATCCAAATAACTTAATCTTTTCATTTCTCGTCTTTCTAATGCTTCTAACATCTGAGCCCTTTCTTGGTCTCTCTTTCTCAAAGCTTGATTACGCTTTTCCTCATTAAACAGTCGTATTCTTTCTTTTGCTCTATCCTTTTCATCTCGCAAATTCAAAATATTTTCCATCTTTGCAGCTGATCTTTCTGCTTTTTCTCTATCTCTATAGGCCTGATGGACTGCCAACAGACTGGAAATACCCATAGTTCCATGAACACGAGCAAATATTCTCTGGTCGGTGTTGATATTTTTTCTTGGTGAAATTTTAGGCTTTGGCATACTATTATTACGTATGTGAATTTCATCTTCTGCATCTCGTACCATCCTTCCTGCTTCCTGATTGGACAGAATAAGTTGGGTTTTGGCATCCATATATTCCGTTTCTGGACGAACTCCTCTCAGACGATACTGTGTAAGAGGAGCATCCTCATCAGGTTCTGGTTCATCTTCTTGTTTCTCCACACTTTCAACAACGGGACCAAAAAATTGTTTTACACTTTTAACAATGCGTTTCTGTTGCTCTGCCTTTTTTCTCCGTCTACTTCGCTTTGTTTCTGCTGGTGTTGAAACACTTTCAAATGTCAATTCTGGTAAAATAGTCTCTATAGCAATTGCTTCATCATAGAGGGTGGAAAATGTCCCAGACTGAAGTTTTGCTAAGTTAATTAACAAATTCTTTTTCTTTTTTGGAGCTTCATTTTCATCTTGTGTCTGTGGAGTTTGGGGTTGTGGAGTTGGATGTGGTTCAATGCCCTACAAACAAAAAATATTTTACTTGAAATACAGTTATTACAGAAATGAAAAAATATGCAACAATGTAATACAATTTTTTTACAACTAAGTAGCCTGTTGGTAGTATTTAAGGATCTGGAATATATTGCCAATATTTCACTTGCACATAATATGCATGACTGGAGGGAAAGATTTGAACTACTGGCTTTTGAGATTTATTATCCCGTCTGAAAAATTATTTTATTGAAGCTTTGGGTCTAGTGAAACTGTCAAACCCTACTTCATTATGTGTTGGATGAGCTTATCAATTTCCTTTCAAATATAAATATACATATAAACACAAAAAGTATTTGGAAAGAAGATGAAACTTCAATCAATCAGTCTAAGATATAAAAATAACAAAAGGATTTAATAAAACTAAATAAAACAAAACTTGTTTAGATATACTCTAAGATATAAACAAGCAAACTTAGCATGCTTAGTTTACATTGATTATTTCCAGATTATATCAAATTATCTCCCCTTATTTAGATTTTCAATGAAATTTTTACTTAAAAATCCATGAGAAAATATAGACAATTCCAACAAAAGCAAATATCTCTGATATCAACAACTTGTAAGACTAAAATGAATATGTCTTGTAGCTAAAACTTAACCCAGCCCCAAACATGAAATTGAGAGCATGAAAATAAACAAAGATATAACCTTTGATGTAAGTGTACCATCACTTGGTGCTGAGGAATCTGGTCTTCTTTGTTTGACATAGGCATCATAATCCACACTGCCTCCTACAGATATTTCTTGGTTACTGATAGTAAAGGCAGGGGAAGTACTGGGTGGTGGGGGTACAGCATCAGATCCATGTGGTAAATCTACTCTTCTGTAATTCTGAGACTTCTGACCAAACATACCAAATCTGTAACACAGAAAAAATTAATTTGTTTTTCAGAATTATTATAGGAATAGAAGTAATTTTGGAGGAGTTTATCGATGTGTTTACACGGCGACTTACACACAAACTAAATAAAGTCCGGAGGACATTATGTTAAGTTTGTAAGTGAAAGGCCGCGTTTACACATCCATAAACTCCTCCAAAATTACTTTTATTTCTTATAATTCCAATCCTTTGAACTTAAAACAACGTTGTCGCTGAATTTGACATCACCATATACTGCACTATTTTCCTCGGAGCGTATTAATGGGCAAGAAGTTTTTATCGAGAAAATAATTTCTTTGTTGTTCATTGGAGGTTGAAACAGTAATTGGAATTATATATCATGCTAAATCTACAAAACATATTTAATCAGTATAAATCTGTAAATTAATGAAGACTTCATGGTGACTGTAAGATGAAGAACAAAAATATAAGTAATGTTCCGTTAGTGTCTAACCAAGTATGAGGTTTTGTCTTGTTTAAAATTGTTATTAAGGGGAGATAATTATAAATAATTAGGGAAAAATCACATTTTCACTATTTTTCAAAAATATGATTGGTGACCACTATTTTTAATTCAATATTTCCAAAGAGATTTCTTTAACACAAATTGTCTTAAATTTTTCACCAAAATCCATCCTTTTGTTGATATTAAAAGTATTAAAATGTTATTTTCTCCCCACATAGACTATATGAAAAAAAAAGGTTAAGGGGCTTCTGCTGAATAAAATGCAGATCATGATTTTAGTGACCTAATGATGTAAATTAACATTTGGAATGCATTTAATAGTAATTAACTTTCAATTACAGTAATAGTTGAAAAATCTATCATTTTCATTTTCGTCACGTGAATTATCGTTGAAGTCAACCATATTAGAATGATAGGTTATATATAATTTCATCCTCACTCTTTTCTCATAAAGTAAAATTCCATTTTATTAACATTCCAAAATAAAAATTTACCTTTTCCTTGCTAGAATTCCTCTGATATATTTTTGTATGATAAGAACAGGTGAATGATGAGCCATTATATAATTAATAGTGGCTTCTGTGTTACGGATAACTGCTAATTCTTCATGAATTGTTGCACCCTACAATATAATTAAAAACATAATTAACTTAATAAATTGCCAATTATTTTTTACTTATTCAGACATATTGATAAGGATATTGTCTTCGGTGTAATTTTTTAGTGTTTCCATTTAGGTTTAATGGCCTTTTTTGGCTGACTAATTTGCTCATTTCGGAAAATTTGTCAAAACTTTATTGTCTGATCGTTTTCATATAGGAGAATGGCTGCATTTAATAGATTATTGTTCTTTTTGCAAAAAATACTACTAAGTTCCTAGTAATGACAAACCAGAGGCTCCCAGAAGCCTGTATCGCTCACCTGGCTCTCAGTTGCCACAATTAAGCTAACATTGTAAGTTATACAAATGAACTTCAGTCCCTTTAAACTTTGGTAGTTCGAACATCACCAATATCTTGAACTGTATTTTAAGTCTCATCATGTTTTACAATATTTATTTGTTGGACTTTTTTTAACAAAAATGTTCTTGCAAAGGACCACTTTCGACACAGGTTTTGAAGTTGAGACATAATTTTGTAAATGGAAGTCAACAACAATTTTCAGCACCATATTTTTAAGTTACAACATCAATATCTATTTGGAAACCAAATTTCATTGAAATCTGCCTTTTTTTGTGGCTATTTTGAAAATGGCGCTCAACAAACAATTTTCAAATCCGGTTTTGAAGTCCCAACATCAATATCTATTTGGAAGCCAAATTTCTTTGAAATCAGACAATGTTGAATTTTCTCACCTTTTATGGCGGTCAACGAACAATTTTCAACACTGATTTTGAAGTCGCAACATCAATATCCACTTGGAAACCAATTTCTTGAAATCGAACAATGTTGAATTTTTCCGCCTTTTTAGCAGCCATTCTGAAAATGGCTGTAAGCGAACAAATTTTAACATCAGTTTTGAAGTTGCAACATTAATAACTATCTGGAAACCATGTTTCATTGAAATCGAACAATGTTGAATTTTCCCGCCTTTTTTGGCGGCCATTTTGAAAACAGTAGTCAACAAACAATTTTCAAATCCGGTTTTGAAGTCGCAACATCAATATCTATTTGGAAACCAACTTTCATTGAAATCGGACAATGTTGAATTTTCCCGCCTTTTTCTGGCGGCCATTTTGAAAATACAGTCAATGAACAATATTTAAAGTCGGTTTTGAAGCTGCAACATCAATTCCTATTTGGAAACCAAATTTTATTGAAATCGGACAATGTTGAATTTTCCTGCCTTTTTTGGAGGCCATTTTGAAAATGGCAATCAATGAACAATATTTAACGTCGGTTTTGAAGTTGCAACATCAATTCCTATTTGGAAACCAAATTTCATTGAAATCGGACAATGTTGAATTTTCCTGCCTTTTTTCATGGTCATTTTGAAAATGGCAGTCAACTAACACTTTTCAACACCGGTTTTGAAGTCGCTACATCTATATCTATTTGGAAACCTTCATCTTCTAAAGTTTAGGAAATAAAAGACAAAAAATATGAAAATTTTGAAAATTCCTTGAAAAAAGGGCAATAAGTCCTACAAGGATTTTTGGATTTTCTTCAAAATTTCAGGGTTTTTAGATCTTGATATGCTGAACCTTTTTGCAATATATACTTGACCTCTATCTGTTACACTTTTTGAAATACAAAAAATAACTAGAGGTACTGTGGTCCACTGGGCCACAAATGAATACCCCCGCATGCCCAATATAATAAGAAATTTGATCTTTAAAGTCAACTGCGTCATTTAATGTTATTCAAAAAACTT